>LPNX010129122.1:357380-432600 GCA_001517045.1 Pseudotsuga menziesii
ATCAAGCTTCTAAAATCAAACAAACATCACTAACAGAGGCTGACCAAAAACATAAGCCAAAAATCATACCAAGCAAAGGAAGTGGGGGAAAGAGCAAAGAGCAAACCCTAATGCTATAAAAGGGCTTACCACATAGATAAAGAACAACCAAAAGGGATGACACTAACTCCTTGGATTCATGGACCTACAAAGGACACCAAAAGACCTACCAAACAGCCCACAACAGAGAAAAAACCACAAAAAATGAGGAAAACACTTTTTTAGGGGCACACACGGGTTGCACTACTGACAGGTCGTGTGTCATACGCGGGTTGCTAATACAGCAAGTCACGTGTATAAGCACACACGGGTTGTATAACTGGCAAGTCGCATATGTACGCGGTTTGACAATATAGACAATCGCGTGTACCAAACCAGACACGCGACTGTTCAGTCTGCAAGTCGCGTATGGGTGGAAAATATTCCAAAAAAGGTCAAAAACTGCCTTAGGAAGGCAGGGAAAGTGTGCTATCAGACTTATAAAGTGTTCCTAAGTGGCAAGAAGGACCTGAAACAATGAAAAAGACTGAAAGAAATAAAGAGAAACCCCAAACAGACAAGGCTCTCCCCAACGGAGTCGTCAGTTCTGTTGTAAAGGAAAGTATCCTATGGCTAGGGTTTAAGAGGCCATCAACATACTGGGGTTGAAAGAGAGATGCACAATGTTCAGCAAGCATATATAAGCAAGTTTCAGAGATAAGAAAGGTCCACACCTGATTAACTGAAGGCTGGTCCAAGCTTTCTCTTCAATCCTCTTCTTGCTCCTTTCGCTCCAACAGACCTGCAAAACGAATTATACCTTCCTCAAACCAATTTGACCACATATAAAGCAATGATAATCAAATAAACATGAAATAATAATCTGATTAACATCATCATATGATCATAAATAGAAATCCAATCACACATTGAACAATGATTTGGGGAAGAAGAAGGACATCACATCTTTATTAATCTTGAAAACAAGTACAAGTATACCTTCTCTTCAAGTTTGGCACCTCACGAAACCTTGATTCGGTTCTGCTACTTCTCTTCTCCAAAGAACTCAGCCTCCAAGCTCTGCAACACCAGGGGATGACCGCCAGGGAAAAGGTGTGGGAAAAGAGAGCTCCAAATCCTCCAGCATAACAATGCAAATATTCAAGTCTCCTCTCATGAACCTCCCTACCTCTATTTATATGCTTAAGGAAGAGTTAGGGGCGAAGACAAAGTAGTTACAACTGAAGGAGTCAGTTGCATAACTACCCAAACTATCCGAAATTCAAAAGGCGTGTTTTTTGACATTTTTAAGATGCGTACGCGGGTTTCTGAATACAACAATCACGTACACAAGAAATACACGTGGGTTGCTAGTACAGAAAGTCGTGTATATATAGCAACTCGCATACGTACGCGGGTATCATAGAGAGAAACTCGCGTATAGACAAAAAAATCATTTTAAGGGTATTTCTAGGAATTTTCAGACATTGGTATCTTCTGGAAATCTTTAGCTCATAGAAATATATTTCCAACGGTGCAAAGATGAGGTCAAACAGAATTACAAAACTCAAGATATGGGTCCTCCAAGTTAGGTGTTTTTTCAGTGACTTTTCATGAAGTGTCGTCATGGAAGTGTCGACATGCAACGGAATCATGGGAAAGTGGTCACAGTTAGAGATGTGTCATTTTGAGCTATAACAACTAGGGCTATGTCAAAAAACTTATGGGTGGCATCACCATCAACAAGGACTATGATTCTTTGGCCTTGCGGTACTCCTTTCAGCCTCAATGTATGGAACCAGGGTACCCCATTCAGTACTGTAATTTTGCTGCTAATTTGAGGGAGATGCTCCTCTTCCTCAGATATTTCATATTCTCCATCAGCCATCTCATCTTCTTTCACCATATCCTCATCACTTTCAGAGAACACTTCAATGTAGTGTGCTTTCCCCTTCACACAATTATGGCCCGGAACCTAAGGTTCTTAGCAGGAAAAACAAAGATTTTTCCTCCTCAGCTCATCCTAATCCTTGTAGGAGTAATCTTTCTTGTCAGGGGCAGGAAATTTTCTCATCGTAGGTATTTGATTCTACAATTTAAGAGGCATAGAGGGTCTAGGATGATACTTTGGTCCTTGATATTTCATCTTGCAGGTTTGTAGCTCTGCTTGTCGCTTCTTGCAGAGTTGTGGGTCGGTAAGATTTCACCAACCCTCTCAATGGTTCAGCTAGTCCTTCTGTAAACAAAAGGATTAGCCTTGATTATAATACATCAATGACCATTACAACCACCTTTTGTAATTCTGATATGTAATCTTTAGGAGTTCCCACTTGTCTAATATGGGTCAAATCACGGAAAGAGATGTCAAGATCTCTTCAGTCAAACCTTTTTGTTAGTCTCCGGGTGAATTCCTTGTAGGTGACTACTCGATCATGGATCGGGGTATTCATGCCATGAAAACACTATTAAATGGCCTACCCATAAATATGTAAGGCTTCCAACTTGATGGCATCCCTCTCTGCCATAGGATTCAGTTGGAAATAGGTGTCCATTTTCTGGATCCAAGAGCTCACTGAGCACTTGGAAGTGCCATTAAAGTATGGCAAGGTGATTTTTCCAATGGAATTATTCAACTCATAATTCTAATATGGAATCCTTTGAACTCCTCTTGGCTTCCCCTTATACTGAGCTTCACAAAAATCTCTGAATGGAAGAACCCTTCTACACTCATCAGTCAAGGTTTGATAAACAACAAACTTCTCCTCTCATGAAGCAATTGTTTCAGTCTGCACTTCAGGGTCTTCCTTTTCCACAAACCCAGGCATGGTAGATCAGAGCTGAAACTTATGTTCACATCTACATTCTATAGGCCTATTCTAAGGCCTATACTTAGAGAAAATAGATCCATCGATGATCTTTCTTTCTTCATACTAGGAACTAACGTTGCTCCCGTCTCCATCTCTAATAGCCAACTGCTTAGCTAGGAATTATCTGGTCTCTTGACCAGACTAAATGATATTGGTTGAAATGTCTTACAAACCTTTCAACATGTTCCTCACAAATATTCTGAACTCATCTTTCTCATCCTTCTCTTCATGGAATCTCCCTTCCACAGATTCAACTTCCTCCTCTTGGGGGATCTTTCTTTTAGAATCGGAATTATAGTTTGGACCCATAAATGAATATCAAGATCTGGTATGGATGATCATCCTATGATACCACTGTAATGTTTCGATATCTGATGTACAGATCAGAGCACTAATCTTTCTGTAAATTACATTGAAATTCTTATTTAAAACTTGCACTCAATCAGACAATTTTTGGACTAGACAGATAAGGGTATTTTGCAGAGAAATTTATAAACAGGGAAGAGGGAAGAGGGAAGAAACCAAGGAAACTTTTGGGACATATAAATCATCTTCACTAACACATTTAGATTAGGGACCATTTAGGTTTTAGAGTCAGCTATGTTGAAACTTACTCCCACGCTTTTGGGTCACCCAACCGTGAAATTAGGAAGATTCTTTAAGATCCTTTCAACCAGAGGCTTGGGGGAAATTACATAGATTCTATAAGCTAGGTAAAATTCATCCAATGGATTTTCATACATATCAGAACAGTTTTGGTTTGATTTGGGGCTGTTAGGAACAATTTGGGAAAATTTGGCAATTTTTGTCCGAAGAGGCCCTGCGTAAAGAAGGTGGACCAAGAAGGGTACGGAATCAACTAAAACTTATTAAATTGAGCACATAGATCTGTGGACAAACACACAAATCACAAAATAGATCACACAATTTACTCAGCAATTGAAGAATGAAACAGTGCAAAAATGGCTTGCAGCTGTGAATGCTTTCATTAATCAAAAAAGTAATCAGATAAGAATTACAATGAAGTACAATGGCTTTAATAGCCACATGAAATTCGAATCCACGTGAGGAAATTCGAATTGATAGACTCTACTTGACTGTAGGTAACTAAGACCTTGTCTAAATCACTATCGAAGGACTCAATAGTTA
This sequence comes from Pseudotsuga menziesii, assembly GCA_001517045.1. NCBI lineage: Eukaryota > Viridiplantae > Streptophyta > Pinopsida > Pinales > Pinaceae > Pseudotsuga > Pseudotsuga menziesii. Next base: position 361,415 of record LPNX010129122.1, read on the forward strand.
ACTGACCTTGTCTAAACCATAACCGGAGTTCATCGGAGCTCTAAAACACAACTCAAGTGTTACAATCAGTGTTGACTAAGGCTAACTGACTGTGGTAGGTGAGAAATGCGCCCCTCCTGAGTGCAGTCATGTAAACCTAGTGCTAACGAAATGTAGAGGACTAGAACTAAATGTAACTGACTCCTAACTTAGCTTGACTAGTCATCAACTGAACTGAACTGACCTTGGTTGGTTTCGACACTCCCAATGGCTCCTAAATTGTAGGGATTGATCTAGGAGGCTCGTAAATTGATGCAATTAAGTGCAATCAGTGGAAGTAAGCCTCAATTAGTGCTCCCCACACTTCAGTAACTGAAACATGTGCCCCAATTAGGCCAAGTGGACCCAATGGTGCTAATGACTAAAAATAGACTGGATGGACTCTTGATTTAGACATGACTCCTGATTTAGACATATGACCAAATTGGACAAGGGAGGATTAATAATCCTAAAAAAACTCTGTATGAATGTTTGTATGTATATAGGGTTAATTTATCAACATACATCAACTTCCATAATTGCATTCTGATGCATAGAACTATCAAAATTAAATAAACTGTGAGACTAGTCAATTTTTCCTAGTCATCTAGCTAGGGTGTACAGAAATGCATGAAATTCGTATTAGAAAGACATCAGACATGAGAATGGAATTTAATAGAGATTGATATAGATTTACTTAACACATTACTTCATGCAGACTCATGTTCATGGCCATTACTCATTTATCATTGCATTAAACTAATTAAAACCCTCATTTAAGGACAAATTAAAGCTCATTTATGGGAAACTTGACATGTGAGACTATTGTACAGAATGATTGCAATATTATATAGATATTAATTGGATTTTATGTATTGATGCACATAAAAATAGATTTGGAGGATTGACCACTCCAAAATGGGACTCAAAACAAAGGGCAGGAGGCCCAAATCTAACATCAAGATGGATGGGAGTGTAGGTGAAGCTTTCGCTTCACTAGAGAGAATGGCTACAATAGATGTCCGCATTAGAGGAAATTTGGGGTCTAAAATGGGCCTTATAAGAAAACGCGCCAACAACAAATTTTGTGAGTTGGAATTCAAGAACCAATAGAATTTCAATAAAATGAGTCAACCATAATGGTTGAATTGACATATTTGTCATAAAAGAAAACTACTTTTTTTGTTCGTATTTTCAACATATCTCCATGTCTTTTTACTCAAATTTCAAGTAGGAGAGCTCGTTGGATGCGGAATTTAATTCCGCATCCAACGAGTACCCACACTGCATACTTTTGATAGACCCTGCTACCCCAAAAACAAAAAATACCTAAAAAAACATGATGATGATGTCATCATCACGTTTTTTCAGGTATTTCTTGTTTTTGGGGTAGCGGGGTCCATCAAAAGTATGCAGTGTGGGTACTAGTTGGATGCGGAATTAAATTCCGCATCCAACAATCTCTCCCACTCATAATTTGAGTAAATAGATAGGGAGATATGTCGAAAATACGAACACAAAAAGTAGTTTTTTTCATTCTTCCTCCAAAATTAATAAGTATTAATTTATTATTTTAACTATTATTTTATTATTTTAACTATTATTTTATTATTTTCCTTAGGAGGCCCATTTTAGACCCCAAATTTCCTCTAATGATATTACTATGGTGCTGATAATTATCTCTCCAACACCTACAATGAGAAGGAAAGGGAGGAAGAAGAGATGGGAAGGAAATATTTGGGGCACATCTCCCAAAAGTTTGAGGCACAACACTCAATAGAAGTTATGCTTCACATGAACACACATCAATCATTAACCAAATTGGTAGAAGGCGCTTGATTTAGCATTAAATAGGCCACTGGTGACTTGTTGGGCAAGTCAACCACCTACTGAGCAAGTTCCCCTTGCTAAAACCCTAACCCTAGCCAAGTGGTGTGCCCTCCTTGAGTAATTGGCAAGTAGGGACCATGTGAGTTGTTTCCCTGTCCATGTCATTCATATAACTTGGAAACTGTGCCCTCCTTGGACCCAAAGTTACTGCTTTTTCCTATGACATATTTTTCTGCCTTCTATGCTTTTGTGTTGAGCCTCCAAAAGGAAATTGCACCCTCCTTTGTCAATTGTTCCTACTTTTCCTTATGACAATTTTTTTGTGTTTCCTGCTTTTGAGACTGAGCCTCTAAAAGGAAACTACGCCCTCCTTTAGTCAGTTGTTTTCTACTTTTCTTATGACAAAATTATTTTCTTTTGGCACTTTCCTTCTTCCTCTGATTGCTTTCTTTTTTTAGTTTCTAAATATCCTCCTTGGAAAGTTGGCTTTCCCATTGCACCCTCCTAACATGGCAAGCTTAATTCCACATATTATTTGCACATTAATTAATTAATAATAAAATTAAAACTAAGTATAATCCTCATAGATAATGTTTTGACAAAATTCTCTAGGCTAGAGTAATTAATGTCACTTGGAACCCCTAGGGTTTTTGGCTTGGTCAACACTTTGGTGATCAAAATTGAGGAGACATTACATATACCTTTTTGTTTTATGAATCTCCCACAAGGGTATTCCTTGAATGTAAGAGTATACTACAATTGAATACCCATTCCTCAGTTGATGATTTGTTTTTCTATGATAACCATATGAAAATTCATATCTATGGAGTAAAATTACCGCCTTACCATCTTCATCTCTTCTTAACCCTAAGATGGTTCGCCCTTTAGTATATTAGACAAAGATTTAATACTGATGCTTTACATTTTGTGAAACATAACAGTACCCGAAATTTCATAATACCGCTAGAAGTTGGTCCTTTCACCCTCAAATATAGAGTATCTCAATCCATCATGGAATAAATGTTAGTTACTATGAAACTCCCAACTAGTTTTGTGTGGAAATATGATCCTAAGGGAATCATATATGTAAAGAGAAGGTCTATAAGGTTAGTAGGTTATCCACATGAACCTCATCAAACGATTGACAAGATCAGCAACCTGGAAGGATGGGAGAAAGTAGAGAAGGGTTTATATCCAGAGCTCTAGGAGGTGTCTCATGTGATCCCAACACTGCATAAGGAATATGCTTTGGGAAAGAGGTCAATAATTGAGACAAATATTGATTCAGAAATGGGAGACTCCTAAAGTTTGGGGTTTCACTCTAAAAGGTCCATATTAGAGTAACAGTATGATATAGTCATTCATTAGAAGCCTACTCCTACCTCATTGGTGCTTGTCATTCTTGATATTTTTTTGTTAGCATTATGGAATCAAGAGCAGGTCTCATATTCAGAGCAGGATTCCTTAACGACAACGCAAACTTCTCCAGTCAAAGCTGGATTATTCAGGGTATATGCTCAAATCAAAGAAGATAATGTAGATATACAAAAGATTCTCTTTCCAAAGGAAGATATTGCTATAGGACACTAGGATATGACATTATTATCCCTTGATCTATGACAGGGAACACTCAAAATGGAAACTATGGAACCTATTGCACCTGGGGAAAGAGAGTGCCCTCAAATTTTAAAACTACTCAAGTTACCTTCAATATGGATTCCTTTCATCCTAAAGATATCATGGATTTGCATAGGCATAACATAGAGGGTTTCTACCAGGATGTGATGAAATACACTATGAGTATGAATAAGTTGCAAGCTTCAGTCAATAGGCTTGAGCGCTTCTTTAAGAATGAGAAGGTGTATACTAAAACTAAGCAGCTCAAAATCATGGATTTAGAGCAATAAATCTCTAAATTGGAAAAAGACACAATAATTTAGATCTCATCCATGATATGTTAAAAGAAAAGGATAAGGATATTGTGGATTTGAAGAAGAGGATCAATATACCTATTAGTGAGCATGCACAAATGGTAGAGTTGGTGGAAGTCCAAAATAAGTTGTATAAAGTTGTTGCTGGAAATTGAAGTCACAAGGAAAAAATAATGGCATTTGAAATCCAGGTAAATGACCTCGAAAAAAAAATCAATACCTCATGATAGCCAAAGCCACCATCTTGCAAGTCTTTTCCTATGAAGATCCTACTTATCACTTAGCTAAAAATATGACACAAATGAGAATTAAAGAGGCTCAATTAAATAAGGTTCAAGTTGAATTAAGACAAAAAGGTGATGAAGTTAAAACTCTTAATGAGGAGTTGGCTAGAAGGGATGTTGTTATTTCAAATTTGAATCAGTCTAAAGCTAGCCTATAGAAGGACATTCAAGCTTTTACTAAGAAGCTAAGTGGTAAGCCTCTTCTAAGAGTATCTAAGCACATGATTTAGGATCAAAATGTGATTCAAATGGAATCTCACTGGAAACACTTCGCTAGTTCACAAGATGAATGGGAGTTGGCCATTATGACTTCTAAAGATGCTCAAGACATACCCACGCAGTTAGAAAAGAAGCGAGAATCCCCTAAGGCCGTAATAGATATTTTCAATGAGAAGACTCATCAAGAGATTTTGTATTTTGCGATAAGTGACCAAACAAACATGGTCATTGAAGAAAATAAAGTAATTACTAAGAAATCATTAGCTCATAATGTAAGTGAATTGGCCTCTCAATTGTATTGGGATGTTTGTTCCTTTAAGGCCATGTTTGCTAATCTTATCGGTCAAGGAATCCCATCTCCATGGGATGGAAATGGGGACTCATATCTGAAAGAAAACTATAGTGTTTTAATTATGGAAGATCGAAACTCTGAGGCCACCCTTGTAATTGTTCGAGGAGAATTAGAGGGAAAAACATTTTTTTGATAAATTACACACAAAGTTAGAAATTCTAGACGGAATAGAGCTAGTTTTCATAAAATTTACCAAGCCTACTTATGAGAACTATATAGAGCTAGATGTAGCCTATAAAGATATGAGGATTTACAAGTATCCGATGGGGAAAGAATGGAAGAATATCACAAACATTTTGCAGTTCTGACAGCAAGCAAGGGAATCGAAGTTTCAAGCTTCCATGGGGTCGTCATCATCACATCCACCTTAGATTCCTCCTAGTCCACCTTAGCAGTCACCTCATATGCCTCCTGTTTCAACTCAACAAATACCTCCTCAAGCACCTCAATATCCCAGCCAGCATTAAGCCAGTTATCCTAAAAATTTAGTGCATGTTTTTGTTATGAATTAGTTTTGATAGTCTATCATGTAATTGTAACTTGTTATGTAATAGAATTTTGTTGTAAAATACAAGTGCTATAAGTAGACCCAAAAGCCACCTATCAAAGGTCGACAAATTTTTGAGTGAAGTGTAACTTCTTAGAGACTATTTGATCATCACTTGAACTCATGATACAATAGTGGTTTTGTAGTCTTATCATTAATGATTCTTAATTTTGATGTTTACAGATTGTCATATCTTCTTTTTTGTTTCCACTCCTTCCATTTTTCATGTAATGTTGCAAATGATATAATACAAAGCCCTAGAGGAAACTATTTATCATGTATTTGGTTCAATGGTGGTGAATGCTTTTCTTTCATTTGACATGTTATGGAATATTCATGATATCTTAGTTGGAATCAAATTTGTTGTCTTTGTACTGATATGGTATTTTTGCTATTAAATTTTATGTTTGAGTTGTTGAATTATTATTGCTCGGTATGCTTTCCATATCTTGAGAAAAAAAAACTACTAGCACAAGTACTTTGTCTCATTTTCTTCCATTTACACTTTCCTATATTAGTAATTTTTGTAAAGTGAAAATGATGCCCATGATGCCAAGTTGGTCTATAATTCAATCAAGTTACTCAAATTGTTCATGATTACTATCCCCGGTTCAAAAAACATGCCCAACTACATTCAAATTAAGTTATTGATTCCCTTCCATAGTTCCAAATCAGCCTTGGAACATATCAGGGACTAACAAGAGGCTTAGAATTTGCAAGAGAAGATCAAATAAGAAGCAAGATAAAAACCATCCCAGTCAGTGAGATAAGTTTATTATTTTGAATTAAAAGCACTCTTTCACTAGAGATGTGAGTTGTTGTGCAGTAGAAGCACAGTCGGACCTAAAGTCCCTTCTCTTAGTCATTAGGTATTCTTATGCGTAGTTGTAGATTATTTGTGTACTATACTTTTTGTTTAATATAAGAACCATTAAAAAAAATGGTCACTAATATCCCAAAAAATTGGTTGAGAATCTTCCATTATTTAGTACAAGTTTCTATGAAAAGGTAGTAAGTTACTCTATAAAGTTTTCTGCATTTGAATCATCTTGGTCTTCAATATCCTATCTCTTCTAGAGTTGACAGTGTTGAGTCTTATACCAAAACGCCAACAAAAGCACAATGTTGAACAAGTATAAGTTCATAAAGAACATTAAACAGTACAAATACCAGTGCAAAAGAGCTTAGATAATATCTAGTAGAAGTTAAAAAAAAGGCACAACAAGCATCATGTCAACCATGCTTTCCAAGTAAAGGAGAAAGTTTGGTTATGTTTATTGAAGAAGAGATTCAAGGGACCAAAGTTGAAAATGAAACTTTTAAGGTATGGGAAATTTTAGGTCACATCGGAGATTAACAAAAATGTCTTAAAGCTATATTACTACCATACATGGGAATTCACACACTTTTTAGTGTGGACCAACTTACATTGTTTGAACCATCCATGTTGAATGAGTAAGAAGACAATTGAATGTTAATACCTTTTGTTTCAGAATTGACCCAAAGCCTAAATATATAACTCTTGAAGAATATAATATTTATAAATGGAAGGAAGACAAACTAGAAAGGATACAAAAAAGTCGTATGAAGTTGGAAAACAAGGGAAAATATTTTTCCATGTTGTGGTCTAGTGGTCAGTGGGAAATTACCACTATAGTGACTAGGTTCAAAATACTAGTGGGTGTGCTTCACCCAATAAAGGTCTGCATTGAAGTAGAGAAAACAATTTTTTTGTGGTTGTTGTGTTCATTGTACTTGATCTGGAGTTTCATAGCCCCTCCATGAAAACCAGAGGTGTTTTGATAAATCCCAAGAGGACTAATCGATCTGTTTAGATTTGTTGCAGTTTGGACCCCTTTGCAGACTTTAGTTTAGCCTAGGTTTCCCTCATAGATAACATAATTATGTTGCACAAGTTTGTGTATAACTCTTTGTTTGCAAGTTAATAAAATATGTCTAGATCTTCATATTGAATGTAGAAATAGAATTTCTTGACATTGTTGAAGATATGTCATCAAAAAATAGTTGGAAAGAAGGAAAATTGTCATGAGAAAGAAAATGGCACATCACTAAACAACCTAAGAATTTTTGTCATCTAATAAGTAAATATGATGGGGATCGTCATCTTTAAAAGGAAAAGATCTAGTCTATTCTATACACTTTGGAGGACATACATTTGAGGCGGGTTAGAAAACCTTCTAACCCTGTTTAGACAACCTATTTTACCCTATTTAGATAACATGTTGGACACTACTTAGACAACCTATCAGTTCATGCTGAGACAACTTGTAAAAAATAAAAATAAAAATCCTTAAATATGACTTGTCAGACCTTGTAAGTATCACCATTAGATCCCTTAGACATGACTTGTCAAATCCCTAAGACATGTTAGTTTGCTCTAAAGAAGAGAGAACATATGCCAAGAAATGAAGATGAATAACAATTACAAAATTAATTATCAATGTGAGTGAATTGAAGATTTTGTGATGCCTCAAGTATGAAAGAGGTATATTGATCCCATTAAAGGATTCCAAATCCAACAAACGCAATAGCTTTGTTGAGAGTAGATATTTTCTCACAACAAGTAAAGAAATAGGAGCAAGCATTGGACTCGACATTGCCAATATGAAAGTTTATCCTTTGACGGTCGATACGAAAGTTTCTCCTTTGAAGAACATGGAGGATAAAAGTATAGACAAATAAGGTAGTAGTTTCCAATCATCAAATGTTATAGAGATAATATATATATATGGGTAAAAAAAATAGGATGAACATATAATATGTTAAATGTCATTCACATACAACACCATATGACCATGTAGATAAAAGATTATTTAAGACACCAAATTCATCTCCATTGAAAATGCCATTGTTTTCCAAACACGAAAAATATAGAGAAAAAATAAGGAATTTTACTTAGGGATTTGAAACAAAGATTAACATGCATAAAATTAGAAACCAACCTGCACTTATGTACATGAAGTTGACTCTAAAGCCGCAAAATTCATTTCTCACCTCTTCAAGAGCCTCCAAGTTCTGTCCAATGCACTTCTATCCATGGAAGCACTAGAAAAACTACTCGAAGTTGTATGCCTTCCACTCCATGTCGATAGATTAAGAACTCCTTTGTTATCAGACATTCCAGGCTGGCATCTATCTCTCATATATCGCTCGCTGCTGCCCACCCACATCAAAGAGAGTTATGTGTATAGCTCCAACAAAAAGGATGTATACCCAAATTCCAAACCCTCAACCTGTTTCAATGGGCATTACAATTTCCTCAACCAACATCAATGGTGACCCAATTAATGCCCCAATAACACCTCTCGAACCAAATTAACAATGATTTTCCTCTCAAAACCAACTAAACCCTCCTCGCTTCCCACCTAACCCATTTAAAAACAATTTTCTTCTCAAAACCAACCAAAACCTCCTCACATTTACCTCTTAAAACAAACCAAACCCTCCTCGCTTACTACAAAAGGAAAATATTTGGTGGCAATAGGTTTGACTAGTTATACAAGTTATAGGGAGAAATCCCCTCCATGGATGTGAATGTCTCAAACAGAGTTCAACCATTAAATTTTTTAGGTCGTACAACATCGGTTCAAAGTGATAATGGGATGTTTTGGTCATAATTGCAAATCCTCGTTATGCATTCCCTATGCTAATGTTAAATGCCATGTACTTTTGCACGATGTGATGTATTACTTTTACTAATGTACAAGTTTACACATACATTTTCAATGTCATGGGTTCATGCATTAAGAACCACTATATGGCCCCTATTACCTATATGGGTACGACCATACCAGCCCAATCCATATCAAATGGCATGGGAGATTAATTGAGGGAGGAGAAATGGGATAGGGAAGGATCCAAACTATAAGATGTGAGGTCTACATTAGGGGTTTACTTCAGGAGGGGTTGTCACACATGCAATTATTAAAGCTATGAGACATGGTGAATCCAATTGGTTATCCAACATTATCTATGTTAATCATAAACCATGACCTCCAACTATATTGTTAATCATAAACGTGCATGACCTCCAATTATATCGATAATCCATGACCTTAGTATAAACATTCAATTTGACTATCATTAAGTTAATCAACCTTAAAATAATTAATTAACAATGTTAATATATCCATCACATAAGTCATGTTAGTACATAGCATAAGGCATGTGACTTAAGGGGATTAATATACTACAAAGTTAAATTACACACTAAAGATCCTAGTAATTATCTTGTAATTGTTATTTAGTCACCATCCCTAGACTAAATTATTCATTCAAGTTAGTAATTTTTAGTTGTGTCACTTACTATCTAGTTGTTTTTTTCAACCCACGACTAAATTGGTCATTCCATCTAGTCATTTTAGTTGTCATTGAAAATTGCTCAAATTTGGAATTATTTAGCTTTAAAAATGTCATGACCAACTTTCTAGTCGCGTAGTCATAAATTTCCCAAATTGTTCTAGTGGAAGTAATGTAAACCATTTGAAGAAGCAAAAGAGATAATTTGGTAGTGAGCACTCACTCTACTATGTTAACATTTACATAGGAATCTATAATTGCATTTGTAATCGGATTGTTGGATCATAGAACTCGATACTCAAGATGGATAAAAAAGGGGCCTAGACTCTTGAATTATACTACCAATGAAAATTGGTGTGTTATGCTTTCCATCTCTAGATTTCATAGATAGCTCTTATCTCCACTTCCTATTTTGAAAAGAGGCAGCCTATTGGAAATCTAAACTTTCTTTGAAGGGTGAGATTGTGAATTCTTTAGTTGTTGGTACTGAGCTCTTATAATTATCCTCAGTTTCTGTTATACCCAACCCCTAGTTATATATGTTTTTGGGGTTTTTCATATCGAAATGACAAGTTCAAAACAAAGAAACAACCCCTACTCAAGTTTCATTCACTATTGTCCCTTACTAAGGATGTTTCCATCATCACCTTCGAACCATGCTCAAGCTACTTCCACCCTTTCTAGGCCACTTCATTCATAGGGTCTATTATACACTCATCAAACTTCGACCCTTCTCTTCTTGAGTAAATCAAGATTGAACTATACCTTTTATGGCTCCACCTGAGCAAAGGAAGGACACAACCACCCCAACACCACCGATCCACCACCCACTCTGCATCATCATTAAAGATAGAAAACAACCTAATAAGGGGGAGATGTTCTAATCTTCCTACCTACAAAACAATTAAAAAGTAAAAAATTAATTATCAACAAAGAAAAAATGTGGGTCAGAGAAAAAAAAAAACACAATATGGAAGAGATGTTGTAATGTTCCTAACCAACAAAATAATAAAAAATAAAAATTTGAATTATCGGAAAAAAAATGTTGGCCTTGCACATGGTTTTAAGGCCTTCTAAACAACACATGGTTTTATTGCACATGGTTTACGAGGGCCCTGCACATGGTTTTAAAACCATGTGCAATGTCTCATAAACAACCCATGGTTTTATGGTACATGGTTTATGAGAGCCTAGAAAATGATTTTAAGACCATGTGCAAGGCCTCCTTAACAACCCATGGTTTTAGGAGGGCCTTGCATATGGTTTTAAAACCATGTATGGGGAGATGTTGTAATGTTTGTTCCTAACAAAATAAAAAATAATAAAAAATATTATATGTGGGCCATAAATAATATTAAATATTAATAATAAAATTATTATATGTAGACCTTAAATAAAAGATGTGTTTTTTGTTTGCATCAAATCAATGGCTATATATAAATAGGACACACCAAAATTGATAGCTTATTGAGTGCAATACCTAAGAAAAGGTTTACACCTTGAGAAATTTGATCCCTTTCGATCTTTGATAGAGCCTAGAAATCTAGGCTGATTAATATAAAATGAAATATTATATATAATCAAATATATAAATAATAAAAATATATTGTAACATGAAGGATTCATAATGTCATAACCATTCAAAATGAAATAAGACCTTACCCTTCAAATTTGAATCATGATTGGAACGACTTCATGATTCCAATTTCCAATACAATGAAACCAAACCAAAAAACTTACAAGTGACAGACTGAACCAAGCTTCATGCCAGCTTATCAAGTTGAAAGATTCCGGTGGCCAATAGAGTATTTTTTGCCAAAATATATTATCCGCGCACGGATGCAAAGTCAAATCGTTTTGATATGAAAACGAAATGAGTAATAATAAGATACAGTTCCCTCCGGAGATTACGGAAATTCATAAACTTAATGTATAGCAGAGAGGAGAAGGTAGCCTGTAGGTGATTCATTGATGGCGGGGCAATGTTGAATATATTATGAGTTCTCTGGTGTTGTTGGAAACAGCAAGTGTAGTACCAACAGGCGTGGATCTGAGCGCAGCCAAGAAGATGTGATATGTTTTGGTGGAGGATGAGAGAGTACGTTGTCCACAAAGAGAATGAAACTTCAAACAGCTTTATTGTGAAATGGTTGGGAGTGGCGTGGAGGCTGACAAATTCACATTTCCTTGTGCTGTCAAAGCAAGGCAAAGCAAAGCAAAGCAAGCATGTGGGAGTTTGGGTAGTCGGCAACTCAACTGGAAAGGGAAAGGGAAAGGGAAAGGGTATTCACGCTCACCTACTCCAAAAGGGTTTCCATTCAGATGCTGCTAAATGTAATAGTATAGATATTGCACGCCAACTGTTTGTCTCAAAGAAGTGCCGTCTCATGTAATGATGATGACAGGTTACGCTAAGAAGGGAGGTTGTGAAACCCTTAAACTAAATCGGTTAATGCTACGGTTCGGGGAGAAGGAGAATCCCAACTCAATAACCTTTGCAACTGTGCTTTCAGCATGCCCCCCACTAATAACAGGGCTGCAGCATGGGAGGGAGATACACGATCATATAATAAAAACTGGGCTCGCATCGGATGTTCTTGTCGGAAATGCTCTTGTAACAATGTATGCGAAATGCGGTAATATAGAGGATGCATGCATTGTGTTTGGCAAAATGCATCAACGAAATACTGTCATATGGAACGCAATTATTGCAGGTTGTGTTCAGAATGGGTGCTGGGACGAGGCCTTCAACTTCTTTTATCAAATGAAAATAAAGGCGGTGAAGAAACCCAACTCTGTAACTATCGCCAGTATTCTCTCTGCATGTACTGCCTTAAGGGCCCTGCAACAAGGCCCTGCAACAAGGCAAAGAGATACATGCCTACATAGTAAGAAATGAAATTGGTTATGATGCTTTTGTGGTGAGTGCTCTCATAGATGTCTATGCAAAGTGTGGAAAAATAGAAATGGCAGGCCTCTTGTTTGATAGAATGAACGAAGTAGATGTAGTGTTATGGAGTGCCATGATTGCCGCGTATGTACAAAATGGTCTCAGTTATGAAGCTTTGGATCTCTTTCCTCATTTGCAAGTTACAGGATTGAAGCCCAACTCTGTAACCATTGCAAGCCTTCTCCCCGCATGTGCCAAGCTAGCAGTACCACAACAAGGTAAGGAAATCCATGTTTATATAATAAAGAATAGATTGAAGGGGTATTCTTTTGTGGGAAGTGCACTAATTAATCGATATGTACGCCAAATGTGGAACTGTCTATACTGCTCGCGCGCTGTGTTTGAGGACATGTCTCAAAGAGGCGTAGTCGCATGGAATTCATTGATGACGGGCTATGTACAGAATAAGAAGTGCGATGAGGCCATTAAACTCTTTCGTCAAATGGTATTGGATGCAGTCAAGCCTGACGAGGTTACATTTGCCATCCTTTTATCTGCGTGTGTCCACTTAGCTGCTCTGCAGCATGGGACGGAGATCCACAATTACATAATCAGAAATGGCTTTGAGTCTATCGTTATGGTAGGCAATGCCCTCGTAGACATGTATGCAAAGTGCGGGAGTCTAAAGGTTTCATGCCAAGTTTTTGTAACCATGTCACAGAGAAATGTAGTTTCATGGAACGCAATGATTGCAGGTTATGGAATCCATGGATGTGGAAAGGATGCCATCATCCTTTCCAACCAAATGCAAGAGGCAGGTGTGCATCCTGATTATATCACTTTCATTGCTATTTTGTCTGCATGTAGCCATGCAGGCCTTCTGAATGAAGGTTGTCTATACTTTCACTGCATGAGTCAAGATTATTCCATTATGCCTGGAATGGAACACTATGCATGCATGGTCGATCTTCTTTGTCGTGCTGGGAAACTGGATAAGGCATACAGCTTCATTAAAAAAAATGCCATTAGAACCTGATGCTGGGATTTGGGGAGGGTTACTTGGTGCTTGTGTAATTCATTGTAACATAAAACTAGGGGATCTTGTTGCAGAACACCTTTTTGAGTTAGAGCCTGAAAATGCTGGATATTATGTATTGTTGTCAAATATGTACGCTGTGTCTGGCCGATGGGATAGAGCAGCGAAGGTCAGAGCAAAGATGAATGCCAGGGGATTGAAAAAGACACCAGGTTGCAGTTGGATTAAGGTCAATAACAGGGTTCACGCATTCTTTGCCGGAGATAAATCCCATCCACAATCAATGCAAATATATGCAGTGTTGGAAAATTTGACTGGTCAAATCAAGAAGGCAGGTTATGTACCAATTACAAGCCAAATGTTGGATTATTGCGAGGATAAGTAAAAGATGATATTGGTTTAAGTTGGATAAATGTATTGATCTCTTTGGATCACTGAAACTTTTATTATGTTCCTTCCTATCATGCCATCAAGTTCCTCTCTAAAATTTCCCAGCATGTAAATGTTTTGATGAGAGTACATTTCATTCCTTATTTCAGGGATGCTTTGTGCTCCTATGGGGACTATGTTACTCGAGATGAGAAACACATGGAAGCTTATGTAACATTATTCTTAACCAAATCTTAAATCAATTGGGAAGATTATGTAACATTATTCTTAACCATATTAATTGGCATTAGCTAGACGGTAATCCAATTGAAACCTAACTGCTATCAGGGAGGTTGCAATTGCCAGTATGTCATATTTGATGTCTGAATAGCGAAGAGCAATTTAAAAAGGTTCATGTCTATAAAGAAAATAGTATTACCTTGCATGGCAGTAGACAGACTTGTTTGCTTAACAATCTTTGGTCAAAACCATGGTGTACCAAATTCCTTGGTCAGAAAGATGGTCTATTGAATTTGCTTTATTATCTTCTAAGATAACTCGCTAAAGCCTGATCTGAAAATTATGGATCCAAACCAACGAATGAGTATAAGACTTGGTGGCTGCAATGTAATTCGGCAATTTATGAAGGTTAAATTAATGTAAATTGCGAAAAAAAATGAATTAAATTAGAAAAGTGAAATACCAGGTTGAAAGAAAGAGGAATGAGATTTGAAAGGTCAATCATTTGGCCTTCCCACTACCCCAACTCTGCTATATCTCATTTTATTTTTTCATTTTTAAAGGTTGTTTTCATATCACAGAGAATTCATAGAGGATACTGAAGAGCCATATGCCACATTGTAACTAGAGATTGCTAGAATAGAGGATGCTTTAGAACCATATGCACATTGTAACTAGAGATTGCTAGAATAGACTGAGTTATCATTCAATTACTGGTTTTTCCATTTGGCTTTCTAAGGTAATTATGGTCTTTTGTGTAATGTTTACAATGTGTGATTGGTTATTACATTGATTTGTTTACTATGTAGTTGAGAGTTCCTTTATGTCGTTAATGGTTGCCGGTTAAATGTGAGAATGCATGTGAGGAATTTGTAATTATTATGATAGAATCGTTGCATATTTGGTTTTGCTGGTCTAATGGAAGCTATAACAGCTAGCTAAACCCCCACTGCAATGACCTCTATTCCGAAGTTGTTGCAATAACATAGGTAGTTGTTAAATTCCAACAGCTAGCTAAACCCCCTCTGCAATGACCTCTATTCCGAAGTTGTTGCAATAACATAGGTAGTTGTTAAATTGGTTGTCGACTGATTTATTGGACTATTGAATATGGCTTCAATCTGCTAGGTGTTTTTCTCATTGGCTGGACATTTTTATTGGTGCCCGAGGCTTTTTAATTGATGTTTTGACGTTTTTATTGAGGCATGGACGTTTTTATTGTTGCTTGGGGTGTTTTCATTGATAACTAGATATTTTTATTAATTCTTGGGGAATTTTCATTAATGCTTGGGTGTTTTTCTTTGGCTTCAATAGTCATACCTCTCATTGTTGAGAAATGAGTTGATTGCTGATTATTTCCATTAGCTGGGCGTTTCCTTCTTCACCAAAAGACATACGACTTCATATTGCTATGCAGTGAATTGCTTCTTGGGGAATTTTCATTAATGCTTGGGTGTTTTTCTTTGGCTTCAATAGTCATACCTCTCATTGTTGAGAAATGAGTTGATTGCTGATTATTTCCATTAGTTGGGCGTTTCCTTCTTCACCAAAAGACATACGACTTCATATTGCTATACAGTGACTTTCTTCTAGAGAGATTGATGGCTTTTGGGCCATACGAAGGCCGTATGTTCCAAGACTGAGCTCCATCCATTCATTTGAGCTTGCTTGCTAGCTGATTGAGCATTAGCATATTGGTTGGATTGCAAATTGAATGGGCTTGCCCTGGACTTCGTTTTACATTATCTCATGTAGCCAATTCAGATGGATTAGTTAATTTCCATTGCATTTGTTTTTTTTCAAGATAGTAGCCATGTCATATGTTGCATTACTTGGCCATTTCACGTATGAGTTTCGTTAGCTACTAGCTCATATATGTTTAATGAATTGTGTTTGAAAGCTAATTTGAAGCATGAGTTCATGCTAGTGGCATCTCTTGTGAAGGCACATTGATCTGAATTTATGTTTTGCATTGCATTGGTTTTTCTATCCTTGAAGGCGAAATGCGTGGAGGAAAGCAATGTAGTGTGGAGGTGTGAATGATCACATTAGTATTAGCAGTGTTGGAAATTGGTTAGCCACCTTTTTACTTGTATACTACCAGGCCTGGGGAAGCACATATCAAGAAAGTTATTTGGTTCAACGATAAGACCAAGCATCTAGGGAGGTATCCATATCCACACATTAGGCATTTGAGCAATTGGTTTGGAGCTCTTGAACATAGTTTTTACACAAGTAGTTTTAGAGGGTGTGTCATTCAGTTGGCTCTTGAGAACAAAGCATTTCAAATGTGAACAAACTCAATCTTGGAGCAGAGAAGCATAGAAAATCTTTGTGGGCATGCATAGTGTGAACCATACAAAAACTAACTCCAGGTATTGATTGTTAGCTGCATTGTAGTTGGTTCTTGTGTGCATGCTACTCCAAGACAAGAGCCCTTGTAGCTAGAAGAAGAGAACATAGATCTATGTACAAGGATGAGGACATGGACCAATAATTGAATTCCACAAAGTATTTGTGTTGATGAAATGCACAAGCCATAAGCCTATCATTTATGGATCATATCTTATTATAGTAGTTGAATCATTGATCGTGACTAGAACTTTGCAAACCTAGCATTGATAAATCATAAAACAAATAGAGGAAGGTTGTAAGACCTACATTCTATCAATGCTCAACAAGAAATTGAAAGAGAAGGTTCAAATGAATGATTGGCAAATAATAGAGGTGGAAATGACCCTAGAGACCTTGACAAGGCCGATTCCATTACTAAAGAACCAATTTGATTAACACCAAATCTCACTCACCGTGGTCATGGAAGATTAGGGCAAGGCTCATATCTTGTTGGGAGAGAAGGCCATCCGGATGAATGTATGGCAAGAGGAAAGGCTCAATCATATAATGTTTCAGCTACAACAGGAGTTGACAAAGAAAGGGAAGGCATTGGCGAAGCTACAAGCTGTTGTTCAAGAACACTAGGAAGCAAGGCCACCTTCCATTGTTGTTGTTTTTTACCATGGGAACAACAACCTCCCAAGGATATATCCAACAGCCCGCAAGTCAGATATACCAGAAACTTGTGACTTAGCAGGGGCCGAGACGTCCCGGTACCACATCCACGGAGGTGGGCACCTATCCAGGGGTCGCCTACCCTTCTAGCCTTGTCACAACGGGCTATTAAGCATCCCTACCCCCCGCCGGTTTTGAACTTGTGACCTCCTCGGAGATAACACAAGATCTTAACCATTGGGCCCACTCAGGTGCCTTCCATTGTTGTTGTTAAGGGAAAGTTCCAATGACTGGGGCTATGTCACCAATGTACTAGGTTTAGTAAGCTTGATATCTAAAGGTTTATTTGCAAACAGACAATATTCCTGATTAACAATAACATCAAGCAAATCTATACTAAAGGATAGAAGAGAAGAATTTTGTGTACCTTGTTTATGAAGGTTGATCCTAGCCACTCCCTTATTTCCTTTAGATTTGTTCCTTGTTATCAATGTAAGAATCTACAAACCAAACATAGTACCTTCCTCAATTAGATTTGGCACCAAAAAGATATTATTGAAAAAACATGGCATGAATATGAAACTACTAAATCAAATCCAAATCAAGATACCCAATTCTGATACAATGATTAACATGGAATATGAAGAATGGAAATATGTTTGATCTTTATTAAATGATAGAAATAATACAAGTCATACCTTATTCTACTCAACACCTCATCAAAACTAGAGCTCAGGTCTCTTCTGCTTATGCACTCCATAACTCCCACTCCAAATATCCACATGCATATAACATAGAAACCACTTGAGGGTAGTAGTTTCAACACAACGAGATATAAGGATCAATAATCAAGATCAATGATGAAAAGGGAAGGAGAATATATGGCAAGTAATTCCTCTAACATAACAATATAATCAAAAGCTCTCCATTATTTGACTCATTGCATCTTCTCTTATAGTTGATAAAGGTAGTTAGGAACAGTTTCCAAATGGTCAGGGAAGTTGTAACCAAGCAAGTTGCTATTGAAACTCCCGTAACTCTCTCATTTTCTTCATTTTTTATGATTCCTAAGGGTATTTGCACCTAATACAAGAGCATGTAGCGACTGATTCGCTAGTGAAGAGTATACAAGATGCAAGTTCAACTTTTTATTATATTCACGTTCAATACAAAGAGAAAGTGTGAATGATTCGCAGTCTACAAGATCATTAGGTGTGAATCTGCTCTTTTTGAGTGTTACAACGTCCAGAGTGTTTAGTTATGGTGGAGGTTTCACTTAAATTCTCAAGGCCATAACAACAAAGGCCAAATCATAGGCTCGTCCATCCATAAATGTCTTTTTTTGTGAACAAACTATGACAAGAAAATTGTCACTTTTAAACCGTCGCCACAGAGTTCGGAGAAGTGTCGATTTGAAGTATAACAGATGCCCCCTGATGTGTGTTGTCAGAAGGGAACATGATGGCCGAAATACATTATAATAATCAATGGAGTGGGATGCATAGAAAACATGGTTGGAGATTCCAAGAGTCTCAGTCCTGACAAAGTACTTGAAGCAGAAAAAAGAGTGTTAGAAAAAATATGTCCATACTTCAAAGTGATAGAACATGGATGCCCAACAAAATACACTATGGATCCATGATATATGAATGTAATGATCATATCCATGAAAGAATACACAGTGGATCCATGCCAAACTAAAGATCATAGACACGAATAAATACATAGTGGATCTATGCCAATCTAAAAATCATAGCCATGAATAGATACACAGTGGATCTATGCCTCATCATTTATCATGAGAACAATATATAGCTAAGCTAAGTAATGGTTCTCTCAATGGTACCAATATCATATGAAGTGTGGTACAATATTGTGCAACTCAAGCAATAACAAAATATGAATATGCTATTGTTGGCCCAAGGTCTTCTATCCAAACCAACAAAAGGTACGAATCATATCCATGTTAATAAGTGAGTTGAAATCGAACATCGAGGATAGTGTTTGAATGTATACTATTAACAAACGTGAGGTAACCCACTGATAATGATAATGGGCACCAAGGTACCTAGTATATTTTAACAACTGTGAATAGATGTCTTGGAGTCGAACAATTGTAGAATCTATCGCGTAGGAGACAATAATGTATTCCCACTACCCAATAATAAAGTAACCTACCACTAATGACTACAAGCCCCAAGGTATTACCAAAACTCTGGATCTCATTCCTAGATTAAAATGAGTTGGATTCGATGGGAAGACACCTGTTGGAAGGGAGGCATTAAGGCATCCCCCATCATCCAACATGAGGAAATATCAAATAATGATTTAGTTGATTCAAGATGAGAATAGACTAGTAGTAGAGAATGACCAACATATAAAGTCAAGACAATTTGTAGAATGTCTGACATACGTTATATCGTTGAACATTGAACACAACACAGTAAGGACTTGAGCAACTTTTGACACAAATAGACCAATGATAAAAATACGCATTGTAGAAAACAATGACAGATTCTTCATATGATTGGAAGAGTAACCAATTGGAGGAGTAACAATTCTGAAATCAAGGTTTAAATATTAAGGCCAAAAGCTATAACCCAACATTTTGAACATCTTAAACAAGCATTGGTTACTATTAAACAAGCATTGGACATCTTTTCCTTCCCTCTCTTTTTATTTTATTTTTTAAATATTTAATTTTTAGTGTCTTTTTCATATTATAAATCCCGAAAAAGAATAAAAGAATGCTACAATACATTGGAGAATACTGAGTGTTGCATGGGTGTGTACTACATTCCAAGCGCATGGAACATACCTATGCAAAAAACACAAAAGGGGGCGTGCAGGATGTGGACACTCTTGAAGCATGTCTTCTTTGGTCAAGGTAGCAAGATGTGACTACAATAGATAGTGAAGGAAATCGATCTTAAGAGAATGCAATGGAGGTAAGAAACTAAAGACAAATTGCATCGTGCATTAGACTACAAAAGTGCAAGTAGCAGTATGCAAATGCGATGTCACAAAATGAAAAAAAACCTAAGAGTTCCCTTGGGTAATGGCAAGAATAAGAATTAGAAAGGGTCATGAGGCTTCATCTCAATGACATGTAAGGACTACTTAGGGACTCTCGAACCTAACTCAAACATCAGCATGGCAACCAAAAGAAAACAAGGTTCTAACCAGGGTACCCATGAGTTGGTAAGCTCCAACATGGATAAATATGACTTTTCTAATGATAGAGGGATAACATCGCATTATCATGTGTTGTGATCCTAAGGTGTGAACATAATGGCAAGGTTAGCGTGAGTTATGCATTTATGAGGATAACCTACCCTGTATGTTAGTTTAGGGATACAAACCTTCTAGGTGAACCACAAAGTAATAGAATCTCCACTTTCATTTTCATGATTTAATTAGACACTGTAATGTGGCATTAATTTCAAATGACAATTGTCGAACTTGGGTAAAAATTTAATCGAAAGTAGTTAAGAATTTTGAATCTAAATAAAGGACTTGCGTTTCATTCTTACCATCACACATTTTGGCATTTGTATGCCTTAATGTTTCAACTGTTGTTTCTGGAGTGATTGGAGCATCAACTGAAGCAGTTTCATAGATCATCTTATTGATCTCTATTTTTTAGAAAATGTCTATCATCTAGGTATAGTGTGAACATGAATATCTTCAACGTGAAGTTCTAGGAAATATTATACTCTCAATGTCCTTCATCTGGGTGTATTACTCAATTTTTTTCGCATTTCCAGTATGAGCTCCCAAAGAGAGTTACTTTAAAGACTCATCTGCTACTGGGATCCGAAACATGATGCTTTCATCATAAAAGGGGAAGTTTTACAACTCATCGTGGATTATACTTCCTCATGTAAGTTTTAAACCTGTGCAGACAAACAAAGCATACAAATTCTTTTATGAAAAATAGAGATTGCACCACAACATTCACATATAATACACAAAGATTTACCCTCGAAACCCTTGACCGAAAAAATCAACAAAACTTGGAGCCACACCTCCTATTTTATCTTCATCATTATGATTCACTCACAATACAAAATATAGGTATTTTGCAACATCCAATACCTTAATATGTAAACTCGAATTAGAAATAGACCCTAATCTATTAAACGAGATTAAATTACATATTTATAGAAAAAACCCCAAAATAGTTGAAAATAGCCCAAAAAACTTCGAACTCGCTGTGCTCGTATCGAAAATGGACTAATTCCCATTTCTGATATCCACTTTACGAAATGGATAGGGCATCAACACACCCCATCCCCTTCCCCCCCACCACCACCTATTACTAGATGGTGGAGATTGTTGGGTACGCCGTTCATAGGTGCACCCCACACGCACACATGCAAAGAATATAAATCATACCCAACATTCTCCCACTTGTTGTTTTCTTTGCATAACAATGAGTCATCTACTCATACAGACACATGTTCAGGGAATTAATGCCTATAGATTCTTTACACCAAGAGAACTTCTTAGTATTTACAAACTTTGTTAATGAGTCTACAACATTCTTCAAGGCATCAACCTTCTCAAGTAACTCCTTCTTGTCTTCAACCATATCTCTCATAAAGTGATATTGCACATCAATATGTTTTGTCTTAGCATGATAAGTAGGGTTCTTTGCAAGGAAGATTTCATTTTGGTTGTCACAATCAAACCTTACAAATTTCAATACAAATCCAATATCTGAACACAATCTCTACAACCATACAACTTCTTTGCTTGCATAAGTGGTTTCCCAACTGATAGATCATCTTGCTCATGTCAAATTTGGAGGACAATTGAAACTTCACCTCCTTTATAACATCTTTATTGTTTCCAATAAGAAACATGCCATCAACATACAATACCATTAGAGGAAATTTTAACTCAAAATGGGGCTTTCAACCCTAATTCAAATTCCATGTCATCATGTGTTAGCCAATGAAATTGCTTTAAATTTGAAATACCGTATAGGTCTTAAACAAATTTTTAATATAAATTTCTGGATAGGTATCATAAAAAAACAACTTTTTGTGTTCGTATTTCGACATATCTCCATGTTTTTTTACTCAAATTTCAATCAGGGGAGCTCATTGGATGCGGAATTGAATTCTGCATCCAACGAGTACCCACTCTACATACTTTTGACAAACCCCACTACCCCAAAAACAAGAAATACCTGAAAAAATTCTGCATCCAACGAACTCTCCCGATCGAAATTTGAGTAAAAACAAAGAGAGATATGTCAAAAATACGAACAAAAAAAGTAGTTTTTTTATTTTCTTCCTCCAAAATTAATAAATATTATTATATTATTTTAACTATTATTTTATTATTTTCCTTAGGAGGCCCATTTTGAGTTGAAATTTCCTCTAATGCTATGTTAATGAAGTGATCACCAACATGTTGGGAGTATACATAGTCATCAACATTGCTCCTCACAAACCCCAATTCAAGAATGTGTGTGTTGAACTTTTGGTACCACATCCTCGAAGATTGTTTTAGACCATTAAGGGACTTCTTTAGTTTACACAACGGTTCTTTCTTTCCCTTTAATGTGAACCCTTCTGGTTGTTTCATATAGATTTATTCTTCAAGATGCCTATGTAAGAACATTGTCTTCACATCCATCTGCTCTACTTCAAGATCAAAAGAAGCAGCAGTAGCAAGAAGAAATCTAATAGAAGTTAATTTTGCAAGTGGAGAAAATATTTCGCCAAAATCAATACCTTGTACCTGAGAATATCCCTTTGCTACCAAGTGGGATTTGTGATTCTCCACTTTACCTTCTGCATTCAACTCTTTTTAAACAACCATTTGTTTCCAAGGAATTTTCTTCCATATGGTAACTAAACTAGATTCCAAGGTTCATTTTTGTCCAAGGCATCCATTTCTTCAACCATGGTCTTCTTCCAGAGATTGTTATCCTCTAAATCAACAACTTCCTTCACATTTATAGGATCATCATCAGTAATAGATAAAGAAAAACTAGACCAAAAATTATGAGGGGAATACCTTTCAAGTTGTCTTTTTTTCTCAAGAAAAAAAGACCTTTAGAGGTGGTCATTTTCTGCCTCCAAAAGTGGAATTGGAAAGGGTTTTGGCATTAGCAACGGTTTTGAAACCCCCCCCCAAAGGAACCGCTGCTAAAAATCAATCCTTTTAGAAATGATTTTTGAAGAGAGACAAATCGACCCCAAAAGTGACTTTTGGGGGCGGTTCAAAACCGTCCTCAAAAAACGACTTTTGGCAGAAGTTTAGATTTGCCCTTAAAAATAACTTTTGGGGGGAGGTTTATATATCTTAAAAAAATATTTGATGGATTTTCAAATATTTGTAATTTTATCCCAAAAATAAAATGGTGTGCTACTGGTAGCCCCATTTTCAAATAAGGGGTAAAATTAGCTACTAAATGGAACCTATAAAAAAAGTTCTCTTCAAGTTGTATAATGTGTTTTGTCTTGGAGTGCATAACAAGGTTTTTTTTATATGCTTATGATACTGGTATTGTCACAATGTATCATTATTGGATGCTCATACTTTACAAGTAATTCTTCCAATGTATGTTTCTTCCAAATGACTTGAGTGCAACATGATGCAACATGATTGTATTCATCTTTTGTTGTAGATAGTGCGATGGAGGATTGTTTCTTGCTTAGCCATGATACCAAACAGTCTCCCAAGTAGAATGTTGCTCGACTAGTACTATTTCGTTCATCAACACTTCCTGCCCAATCTGCATCAGTGAATTTTTAAAGTGAAGTCTTGACCTCTTGGGTACCATAAACCATACTCTATAGTACCTTTCAAATATCTGAGAATTCTTTTCATTGTTGTCACATGTGTTCCTTTGGGAGTTGATTGGAATCTAGCAACCAATCCTACAGCTTGCATCACATCCGACCGTGTAGTTGTCACATATATAAGCCTTCCTATCATAGATCTATACATGGTATGATCTACTTCCCACGACTAATCATCCTTACTTAAATTACAACCAGTGACCATAGGTGTACTAACATAATTAGAATCTTCCAACTTAAACTTCTTAAGCATGTCTTTAATGTACTTGTTTTGAGTGATGAATACCCCTTTGTCTGATTGAGAAACTTGTAATCCCAAGAATAATGTTAATTCACCCAACATTGACATTTCAAACTCCTTCATTTCAGAGGAAAAACTTTCACTTAGCATTTGTAGATCTCTTCCAAATATAATACCATCCACATAAATAATAACAATGATCATATTCTTATCTTCAAACTTTATGTAGAGATTACTATCAGTGACCCCTCTTTTATATCTTTGTTTCTTTAAGTAGTTATATAGTCTTGAAAACCATGCCCTTCAGGCTTGTTTGAGACCATAGAGTGCCTTCTTCAATTTGCAAACATAGTCCTCCTTTTCTGATAAGAGGAATCCTTCATTTTGTTCAATATAGACTTCCTCTTCTAGTTTCCCATTAAAAAAAGCATACTTGACATCCATTTGACATACTTTGAAGTTTCTATAACATGAATATGCCAAAAACTTTCTGATTGCTTCAAGTCTTGCTACAGGGACATAGGTTTCTTCAAGTTCAATACCTTCCACTTGAGCATATCCCTTACACACTAGTCTTGGTTTCTTTCTTATCACTTGACCATCTTCATTGAACTTGTTTTTAAAGACCCATTTTGTCCCTACAATATTCTTGCTTTTAGGTCTTGGGAAAAGTTACCAAGTTTGATTCTTCTCAATTTGATCCAACTCTTCATTCATGGCCTTGATCCAATTATCATCTTTGTTGGCTTCTGCAAAGTTCTTATGTTCCACCACTAATAGTAAGGCTTGTTCATTAAAAATAGTTTCCTTCTTGTACTAAAACTCCCCCCGAGTATATGATCCCTTCTAATGCTAATTTCGAGATTCTCTTCTAGGTCATGAGAGATTTAAGAAAAGAGATTCTTTTTTCAATTCCACCATCGTCATTAAATTCTTCTTCATCATCTCCATCGGTGTATTCTTTACATCTTCATCTTGCTTTTCATCATAATGGATGTCATTTTTATCTACAACACTTTTGGAAACTTCATTTATGCTTGGAATCTTTGTAATCTAACTTTCTTCTCCACATCTTTCCATGAGGTATCCTGCTCACGAATCTTCTATTTCTTTGTCTTTTCAAGCCTTGATCTTTTCTCTTGATTCTGCAATCAACAGCCTTGTGACCAAACTTGTGACAACAATGAAAATATCCATATAATGTTCTTTTATATTTGGGGAATCTTTAATCTTTTTGCTGCACAACTTCCTTCTTCTTGCATCACTTCCTTTGTTTTTTAACCTCTACTATAGCCTTCTTTTCTGTTGGACTTATCAGCTTACATTCTCTAGCCATATGTCCAAAATTATTACAAGAGTAGCAATGATCGAAAAAAATATGTTTATACTTGATTTTCATTGGTCTTCTAGGCATCATATTAGTTCTATCTTTATTATGAGAGGAGGGAGTAGATTTCTGACTATCCTTCTTTCCAATTGGATCCATAATTGCAGCATCGTAACTCTTCTTGTTATATACTAATACAACTTTGTCACTTGATGGTCTTTGGCCACTTAGGATGCCATCTAGAATCTTCGAGTTGTTCTCAAGCTTTCACTTAATAGATTCTTCATCATCCTTCTTTTTAAGCTGAATAATTTTTTCCTCAAGTCTTTCAGAGTCTTGTGTTTTAGTTCTTTCTCTAAACCTCTCATTAATGGTCTGCTGATATTTTAGCCTCTTTATTTCTCCTTTGAAGTTATCAACTTCTTGTTTTAATCTCTCAGCCTCTTTCATGATAACCATCGCTTGTTGTCTTCATTTGTGCAGCTCTCCTTGGAGGGTCTTGGCTTCCTCTTCTTTTGATTTCTGCTCTTCTTTTGATTTATGCTCTTCTTTGTATTTTGACAATTTTTCTTTCAAATATTTGTTCCATCTTCTACATTTTTCAATTTCCTGAAGAGCACTTATGAGTTCAGCCTCTAGGTCCGCCGCTCCTTGTACATATGATTCATCATCTGAATTTTGAGTTTTTATTCCCATTAATAGAATTTCTTCTTTTGCACATATCTCTTCATCCTCACTATCTTCCATGGAATAAAAATTTTTCTTCTTTTTATTAAATTTCTTCTTGTATATAGTTTTACTCTTTTGGTCTTTCTTATGACTACAAGGTTCTTCATCATCACTATCTTCTTATTTTGGGTAAGTACACTTAGTGGAAAAATGTCTAATTCTTCCATAGTTAAAGAACTTTAGTGGTAGCTTTCATTTCTACTTGCCAGTACCTTTCTCAAGTTTCTTGATGAAAAGATCTTTTTCATCATCTGAGTTCTCTAATTGGTTTTTCGATAAATATTCATATTTCTTTGACTGTTTTGTAGCTTTAAATTCTGTCTCTTTTATTGCTGATCCATTATATTCTATTCACATCTCATAGGCAGTGAAGATCCCATGTAGCTCATGCACTGTCAAAAGTTCAAGATCATCTCGATCTTATATAGTAGATACTTTTGGGTTATATCTTATTGGTGGAGTTCTTAGTACTTTTTCAACTACCTATTTCTCCTTTATTTCTCCTCCAGAGACCTTTAATAGCATTGACAATTTCATCTACTCTTGGAAGATATTCTGCAATCTTGTCTTCTTCTTTCATCTTTAGAGTTTTGAACTGCCCTTTGTATGTTTGAAGTTTGGATTTTTTTGACTTTGCAAGCCCCTTCATAAGCAATTTTTATTTTTTCCCAAGCATGTTTGGTTTTCTTACATTGCATGACTTTAACAAACATTGAATCTGCTAATCCTTTCAAAACTGCATTCAAATCTTTTGCATTGGATTCATATTCATTTAGTTCATCTCTCTCTGTAGGTAGGTGTTGCTGCCTGCAACAGATCCCCATTTTGAATCATCAAAATAGGGGCCCCCTTTGACTAGTTTTACTAGCCATTCTTCATTCAGGAGACTATCAAGTTGTAAGTCCTTTGTTATTTTGTGTGGATTGAATAAATTTCTCCAATAAACCTTTATATTACTGATTATTCTTCACTTCATTGGTCTCTGCCTTCTCTTCTTGTTACATTGATCTGGATTGCTGAGTCATCTTTCTTCCACTTTGAACTTTTGTTTAAATACTTCTTTCATCATGTCTTTGAACCATTGTGTCTTTTCATCATCGTGTCCCTTCATTAAAACTTTTTCACCAATGCATCTCTTCATTATGGAAACGTGCATTTTCATGAACTAGTGCAAAACATCATGAAACCATGTTTTGGCAGACCTGAACTTTGTCTTCAAGCAACTTTTAGGAGAAACAAGACCATGGTAAGATGCACACATCAACAAGCTACATCCTGATGGTATCATATTATTTTTATCAGTTTCCTACATAATGTGGAGAGCATTTTACTAGGGCAACTTAGACCAATTTTTCAATACTTGGTGAAATTTTCGTAAATTTCCCAAAACAGTTTGAAACCTCATTCTAAAATACCTATAAATTTTTCTTCAATAACATTTTAGGGGAACTGAGACCATGGTTAGATGCACACATAAACAAGGTAATACCCGATGGTCTCATATAAGTTTTATCAATATCCTACAAAATATGGCAGGCATTTTACTGAGGCCACTTAAACAGATTTACTCAAACTGAAACTGTGTAAATCATTCCAAAAAGAACTTTGGGAAGACTAATAACTTCATCTTAAGAGATTGTATTGACAAACCAATCATATGGTTATATGACCAAGACAACAATCTAGATGTATATATCATCATAATCATTTAATCCATCAAATACATAAGATGGTGTGTATTTTGCATAGGCCCCTTAGGAAGATTAAGAAGAATGTATACTTAGTCAAATTTTCAGAGTTCCAGCAAGAGTTTCAACAAGTTGCCATACTTTTATAGAATTGTGTCAATTTGTAACAATGACTTCATGAGAGGACTAGAACACCATCATGCGACTTTGCAACCTAATCACACATGCCACATACCATGTCATCACTTCCTTTATTATTCCTTTGTCATTAATGAACTATGATTTTCCTATACTTGGTCAATTTCCAGAGTTTCAGCAAGTTTCCATACTTTTACAGAATGGTGTCAAATTGTAAAAATGACTTCATGAGAGCACTAGAACATCATCATATGACTTTGCAACCTCATCACACATGTCACATCATCATACATGTCATGTCATTTCCTTTGTCATTAATGAAATCCTTTGACATCAATGGCAACCATACTCAACAATTGGTACAAATTTAGAAATCTCATGACAACCTTGAGGTTCCCCATATCTATTTCATGTGAACTTCCATCCTTACTATTGAATATGAAATATCAATTACAAAATATAAATTCATCCTCATGGATCTAGGGTTTATATTGCAACCTTTTTGTGTTCGTATTCATGGCATGCCTCACATACCTCTAATGCCTCACTTTTATAGAATGGTGTCAATTTGTAACAATGACTTCATGAGAGGACTAGAACACCATCATGCGACTTTGCAACCTAATCACACATGCCACATACCATGTCATCACTTCCTTTATTATTCCTTTGTCATTAATGAACTATGATTTTCCTATACTTGGTCAATTTCCAGAGTTTCAACAAGAGTTTCAGCAAGTTCCATAATTTTACAGAATGGTGTCAAATTGTAAAAATGACTTCATGAGAGCACTAGAACATCATCTTATGACTTTGCAACGTCATCACACATGTCACATCATCATACATGTCATGTCATTTCCTTTGTCTTTAATGAACTCCTTTGACATCAATGGCAACCATACTCAACAATTGGTACAAATTTAGAAATCTCATGACAACCTTGAGGTTCCCCAGATCTATTTCATGTGAACTTCCATCCTTACTATTGAATCTGAAATATCAATTACAAAATATAAATTCATCCTCATGGATCTAGGGTTTATATTGCAACCCTTTTGTGTTCGTATTCATGGCATGCCTCACATACCTCTAATGTAATCCTTGAGAACCACAAAGGGGTTATGAACGTCCCTAAGATGACAAACATTTCCAGTTAATAGATCGTTGACTATACACCTACCTAGAGTCCTCCACTCTTGACCATATTATATAAATTTCAAGAAGGTAAATTGTGGCTTTGGCTCATGATGATGAGTTAAATTCATGTATTTGATGCCATTTCATATTGGTTTCTACTTTTGAGTCTTTGAATTGACAACTCTCAAGGTTCAATATTCGATATTAACCTTGTATCATTTTTAATTTTTCATCCACTACACATCCAAAATCAGAGGAAAATATTGAGTAGTTGCACAGAGTGAACAAATTCGAGCAAGAAGTCATTGATCAGTGTTATAGCTGATTTTACCACACATGGTGAATCACACTTTTATGGCCTTCCCTGTCCCTATGCAGACTCCTTAGAACCCATGGACCATTTTTGTTCCTTTGATGTTTCCTAGACCATCCCTAAAACATGCTTAAATTGCCATACGTGACTTTTAAACCCTTTATCGCTTATATACGCGGGTTTGACCTCTAAACCGCATACATCAGGATGTGTGCAAAAATCCAAATTCTTTTGGAGTTTTCCTTGATGTGGATCTGAATCACTTGTATCTTGGCCTTCCATATGCCTTGAGATCGCTCGGATTCGACCTTTCATTACCCCATTAATGAGCTATATAAGGAACCCTTTGGATACATTAAAGGCATATGAGAAATTAAGAGCAAGAGAACTATAGTCCATTGTTGCTGGAACCTGTGCTTGAGTCTGCATCCCCTTTGTCCCTTGGAGCACTTTTGTGTTCTTCCCAAGCTTATCTTTTGCTTATGAGTTTGCTATCGAGAGATGGAGGATTGAAGTGGTGGAGGCCCAAGTGGGGGACTCAGTTTCTCCGATTCGCAGACGTGCCGACAGAGGTTGTATCCATTGCAATCTTTGATTTTATATCAATAGAAATATCTTTTCCTGTCTAATAATGTGTGTTTGAATGAATATTTTATCCATGGATGATTTCAAATGCTTATATGTTATTGATTATATATGCTAGAGTAGAGCTAACACAATTATATATAGTATGCTTGTCTTGTTTATTGAATGTTGAGGAAGTAATTCATCAATTCAAGCTGAAGTTGGAAAGCTCAATGGGGATCTACATCAACCATCTAGAATAAGGTACAAATCGAGATCCTTTAGTGTTAGTTGTTTGGTTTCTCTTGCATATAGGAAAGGATTGATTTTTGGAGTTAAGCTGTCTGTTGTGGTACCCCAAGCCATATGAATTTCTCTCCGTAACTAAATTGGTGACTCCGCTAGGGAGTTCCTAGTAGTTGTCCTTTGGGGGTTTTTATCGGCATTCAATGTTCTTGAATTGCTCTTATTTCTCTGTTTCTGTGTCGGGTTTGGGGGCATGTTTGCCTGGTAGTGTCTGAATTGGTGTGAATTTTGTCTCAGTTCATCTGTTTGCCTTTATTTTTATACATTTCTCTTCCTATACACGAGTTTTTTACTCACAGTCGCGTATACATGCGGCTTTGACTGCTATATCCGCGCACGTATGCAGGTTTACTGCAAACAGTGGCGTATGCTCTTAGTTTTTCCTTCTAGAGGAAGATTGATTGTTGCTAGGTGAATTTTGATGATTGCTGAGTCTCCTTTGATGATGCTAGAGTCTATATACACCTCTGTTTCTGACCAGAGACATTTTTTTTAGGGTAATTTTTTTTTAAGAAGGTTCTTGTCATTGCATTTTCGATTTTTTGTTTTGGGATTAGTGCATTAGATTTATTTTATCTTAGTACTTTGTGTGAGTGTTGTTTGATGGTGCTTGCCGAGTCTGGGGGTAGTAGAATCATTATTTTGCTTTAGTATCTCATTTTTATTCAAAAATTCCAAAATATTTGCTTTTTTGTATCATTATGCATTGCACTTTGCATTTCCCATGGTACTTGCACTAGATTTCCTTAGAGTATTAGTCAGGACTTCATATAGGAATGACTGCATTTGTCATTTGAAGAAAATTTTTGCATTTCACGTAATAGCATGCCCTGTTTTTCATTCGACAGAATGCATTTGCATTGATTGTTAGGTGTGCATTTTACTTCATGTTGCGTCATAACACCATTGGTTGCACGACCATCTACCTCTCTTGAGTAATAAAGCCAAATAAAATCAATGCTTAATTAAAACGGATTATACTATTTTCTTTGACAGGGTACACCAACAAGATTAGGTTTTAGGGTCTTGGAATAGTTCATTGTGAGTAAATTCTCCAATACCACTAAACAACAACATGTATGTGTCTGTCCAGGTGAGAGTGTGAAATTCCTTGGTATAATTAGTGTTTCTCAGGATCCTCCTCTCAAAAGGGAGTTAAGCACGAGGCAGTGTGAGCGGTTATTGATTGGGATGACCCCTAGTCATAACTGAGTAGCACTGGAGATATTTCCAGGATTGTATTCGTATCTAGGGGCTCTTTCGAGAGTTTCGGGCCTTGCTACCTTGCCCATACGGTCAATCCCACATGCGACTGTCTGCTTGAGCATTGATTATATTGAGGTGACCTTAGTTGCCTTACCTAGGTTATCGAGGAGGTACTTTGCAGGGGTTATTCTACGGGTGTCCCGACCAAGTTGGGGTCGGACAGCACAGTCGCTTTACGCATTGAAGCTGAGGGCCACAATAATTGGTTACGAACCTCCACTTGTTGTGTATGGGAGTCTCAAGACTCTCCTAGGTGAGACATACCTGCTTCATTCGAGAGCTCACATAACCTGCCCTTGTTTGCTTGTGGTTGGATTTAGATTTTATTGATGTATGCTCTGTGCACGTTAGCTAGCCTAGGGTTTGCGTAATTTAGAGAGTCTTTTTCATTTTTTGAGTTGTTGTGGATACGGGTGCGGCTCCTCGCCATTCTCGTCATTTTGCAAGACTTCCGCCTTCTACATCTCCTCCTCCTTTGGGAGAGAGAAGCAGACGGTCTAGGCAGACCCATACCCACATTGATTCACACACGATGGGAGATCATGAAGATGGTATTCCTGAGCTGTATTCTCCACTTCGCGTGGATGACGGAGAGTTTACTCCTACATTTGATCCTTCACCTGATGTGGTTATACATTCTGAGTTTGATCCTTCACATGAAAGACATACTCACTCTAGCTATGATCCCTCATTCACAGGTCACCGGTATGGGATGCTGGGTGATGAGACTCACCATGAACCTGCAAGCACTACTTATGTTAGTTATGGAATGTTTGGTAACCCTATACACGATACAACATTTTTTGCTGAAACGAAATTTGATCCTAACACTATGCCTGGGGGCATTCCCATTCCTTTCCATGCGGAGAGATTTGGGAGCACGATTCATATCACACCCTCCATCTCGACGGTGGAGGCCACATCTCACGTTCGTCCTTGACCTCGTGTTAGTAATGCTATTTGGATACGAGACCCAACACGAGTGACTGTTGGGAATACCACGTACATAATTTCACTTGTCCCTTCATCCTCTATTCCTTGTTCTTCGAATGCTTTTCCTCCCCCTCATTCACGTGGTCCGTCGGGCTGGAACGTTGCTACGAGTCATGTCCGTACTGCTACTACTCGCTCAGTTGTGTCTCACACTCAAGTACCTCCTGTTGTGTCGGGAGGTCGTATCCCTACTTCTGGAGGTCATGTTATTACTTTCGAAGCATATATTCCTACTTACAGAGTGTCTCACGGGACATCTCATGGGATGTCTTATGGACCTTATCATAGACCGCAGTATGCACAGACTTATTCACCTTATGGGTACAGGTATCAACAACCCACTTACTCTCCAAATTATGGCTTTGTAGTTCCACATAGTCAAGGTACACCACATTATGGTGCTTCCATGCCACCCTATACGGGTCAAACGGGAGGAGGCTACTATGGCCATGGCCATGGTGGTTACAGTCATCAGTCCTACGTGAATCAAAATTATCAGGGAGCACCTCTTAGACCTGCTTAACCTAGGATCCCTTTCCTCGTAGCGTTAAATTTTCCTGACTTTTCGAGACTAACTAACGATTTGGTATATTATGAACCGGCTTAGCCGGCTGTCCCTAATAAGCTTCCCTCGGACATTCCCAAGTTCAAGGGAAAACCAGGAGAAGATCCGAGTGAACATGTTACTACATTTCACCTATGGTGCTCTTCTAATTCCTTACATGAAGATTCGATCCATTTAAGGCTATTTCAACGCACCCTCACCGGGCCTACCGCGAAATGGTACATAGAGATACCTAGTGGGGCATTCGCTATGTTCGATGACCTAGCTATGACTTTTCTCAACCACTTCTAGCTACCAGTGCATTACGACTTTGGTATTGAACTCTTGTCAACATTCCGGCAAGATAAAGCCACACATATCTCGGACCATATCCACGAGTGGCGTAGAAGGAAGAGATTGATTAAAGTCTTCATACCGCCGGAATTTCTTGTAATGTCCCCGGTTTTGACCCCGTTTGCACGATGTATATATTGTAATTAATCGTGGTGAGGAGCTCAAGGAAAAAGCCCCACCATCGATTTGGTTGTGTGTGTGTTTCGGCAATGGGGATAGTTGCCGATGGTTTATCGTGCCATTTGGCACATTATAATTCGGCATCATGTAAATACGCACATCAATTAAAACTAAAACCACAACCAGCTACGACAGTGCAACGTTGAATGAAAAGCGCATGGTTCCAAAGGATAAGGGGTGGGGGATGTCAAACCTTGGTTTATGGAGGAAAAACCCATGTGTTGCCACCTTTTTTGTTTTTCCACCTTCTTGTTTCACCAACCTCTTCAATGACTTGGTTTTGTTGTTGGGGGCAGTTGCTGGTGGTTGAGGCAGTTATTGCTTTTGGGAGTGGGGTGGTAGGACTGTCAGTCCCTTGCCCACGCGCCCACTCCACCCATGACTGCATCCACTCCTTTCTTCCACGATTTCCCCATTCTCCATGGTCGGTTGGGGCCACACAACTATCTGTCCTCCCTCACACACTCTCCATTACGCAGGTTCTCTGTGGTCTGTTCATATTTCTTTGGGATTGCCTGTTCATCTGTGCGCTGAGGAAGTGGTCTGTTCATCTTCCTCACGCAGAGGTCGGTTCTGTCTTCCTCACACGCTGGTCGGGGGTTCCCTCTCTAGTTTTGCGCATGCAGCGAGCTGGGAGAGTAGCCTCACGGGCATGAATTTCTGCTGTGTATGCGGCTTGCTGTTGATTTCACCCATGTTTTGGGCTGTTGTTGTTCTTCCCACGATTTTCGGATGTGGCGGTGAGTCCAATTTCTTCTTCAATTGTGGACTGAGTGTGCGTTTTTCCATGTTGTGAGCCGTGCTCACTGAATTCATTTTGGGACTGTTGTCTTCCCTGTGTTTTGTTGGTTGTGGTGTTCAATTTCGTTTTGAGCCGCCGTGGATTTCCAATCCGTCGGTTGAGTTTCCCTCTGTTCACGCTGGGAGTTGGCTTCTCCTTTGTTTTGTGGACTGTGTGATGTTGCCCTCATTCACTATGAAGCTGGGCTGCTGCGGATTGTTGGAGTTTGACTTCTCTTTCGTTTGAGACTGTCTGAGTTGTTTTGGCCACGTCAAGGCCAAGAACAACTCTGTGTCGCCTTATGGGCTTGAGCTGTGCTCATCTTTTGTTTGGTATTATCCCCGGTTGCCTTTGCTTCTTCACAGGGCTGTGAAGGGATGGTTTTGCTGCATGTAAGCAGTGGTTGGTCTTTGGACTATGCTGGCTTGGCCGGTCTGTTGATGGCCTGATAAACCCAGCTGTGTTGGTTTGCTGAGTGTGTTCCCTGGCTATGTGTAAGCCTGCATTGACCCTTATCCTTGGAGGAATCATGCCTAGCTCAGGGGTGGCAGCATTGCTGAGAGATTGATGAGCAAGCTGGCCTATGGTTGGGTGGAACGTTGCAGCGACGTAGCTGGTTACGGGATTCTTCATCAAAAGATAAGTACCGTTGCTATTCCATCTCTGCAATTATATTGATGTTTAATGAGTTATGATGAACATGCTGAATGCTGGTTTATGAATATGTTTGCTTCCACTGAATGATTGAGGAATTATGCATCTTGTATGATGTTTTATGCAC
This sequence comes from Pseudotsuga menziesii, assembly GCA_001517045.1. NCBI lineage: Eukaryota > Viridiplantae > Streptophyta > Pinopsida > Pinales > Pinaceae > Pseudotsuga > Pseudotsuga menziesii. The sequence goes on from LPNX010129122.1 coordinate 396,626, forward strand.
TCTGTTATGCATGTTGTTTAAGCTTTTAATATCAGCCTTTTTCCTGTTTATGTTCGTGGGGCTGTTTGTCCGGTTGTTCATGGTGTTCGTCGCGTCATCTTCGCCAGTCTGAGGGATGGGGACGTGACATTTCTCCTCAAGTGGTTCCTTAAATTATTACTACCTTATATAGCGAAGGATGTTTCTACATCTGGGGTTTAGAATGAGGAACAAGCCATTTTTAGGGCACAGGAATTGGACTTGATTTATGCTCAATCCATTTTGTTATATGAGATCATTCCTAATGCTCCATGTTCTAGTTTTGACCCTAAGGTCAAACCTGGACCACATGCCAATGGCATTGTTGGTTGTATGAGTACCAAACCTGTGGATTCGGTTGTGAAAAAGGTCAGTCAATTATCTATCAACCAAACTACCTCGGGACAATCCTTGGCTTCATCTAAGCCCACCCAAACAGCAAGTGTGCTTGTGGTACAATCGTCGGACCAAAAGGGTAACCAACAACCAGGAAGGAATAAAAAGAAGGGTAAAAATAATCATAAGGGTGGGAATAGGAATGAAAATTCCAACTCTAATGACAAGAATGCCCAAAATGCTGGGGGGGACAAGCAACCTAAACGTAAGGTTAAGTTTCCTTGCAAGTTATGTAAGGATGATCACCTCACTCACTTGTTCCCTCGGATAGAAGAAGCCTCGAGATTCATAGCGCAGGGCCCAGCTGTGCTAACCAACCCTTTACCTCATAATCAAAACATGAACTCGAGGACCCATGATCAGTCTGGTGAGAATCAAGATCCGTCGGAGGCTTGCAGTGGTCATGGTTGCATCAATATGGTGTGTGCTGTTAAGGTTGTGACTCATATGAAGGACTATGGTTCGTCACAACCAGACCTTGGAAAGGAACCTGCTCCACCCGAGAGCCCTTTGCGTATTGAAAAACCTGTGGATAAACCTGAAGTTGCTCCTCGCATTCCTAAAGGAGTCCTTAAGCGTTCAGGGAACAATCCTAATGCCTGAGCCACCCAGAACTATTATGTTGTCGAGGATTTGGGACACACTCCTTGTGTGATGTCTACACTTGAAGTACTTTAGAGTTTTCCTTCGCAAAGGAAAGCTTTGCTTTCTACTCTTGGTGTTCATGATGATAATTCTTCCTTTGTCATCAAATTTGAAACTGTGGGACTTCAACCTCGCTTGCCTTACTATGTGTCTCTCTTGATTCACGTAGAATGTCTTAACATGACCGTTAAATGCACTGTGATTGACGAAGGCGTTGCTGCTTCCATAATGTCTTTGGCATGTTGTCAGGGTTTGGGTTCCCCCGAGTTGTCTAAATCCGCTACCATGTTGACTGCTTTTGATGGTAGATCGTTTCGACCGCACGACATTCTTCCTTCTCTTAAAGTCCGTTTGGGAGGGAAGACCGTTGTGATAGAGGTCGAGGTGGTTGATGCGCCCCTTGACTACAATTTGTTGCTGGGAAGGAATTGGATGTATAGTATGCAAGCCATAGCTTCTTCTCTATTTTGAGTGGTATGCTTTTCTTTTAATGGGAAGATAGTTACGATTGATCAAACGTCATTCAAGAATCCTCCTATTACCACATCTTTGGGAGCTTCTATCCCGATTGTCCAACACTCTCAGCCGGCAACTGGGAGTGTGGGTGTTGGCATGTATCCATCCCTCATGGGAAGCTTTAGTTGTTCTGCACCCGTCCTTATGATAGGATCTAGTTTCGGTGAGGTTTTGTCATCTATAAGATCAGTGTCTTTTCACACAAACCATATGGAGGATCCTTGGATTCTTCCTACACCAAATCCTTCATGTAAGCTCATTGAAACGGACATGTCGTTGCCTGCAACTATGATAGCATATCAAGCTAATCTTGGATCTGTTGCAGAGCCTAGTTATTCCTCTTCGCAGACAGAGGAGGAGGACCCTTATGTACTACCTACATGGGCAGTGCAGTATTCTCACACGCATGACCACCTTGATAATGTTTTTCCTTTAGACGAGGTTATTATTGAGGCTATGTCTGGGGTTGAGCCACCTTGGGAAGAGTTGCATCATAGATCTTATTTCCTTCCCGAGCTTGACCGTTTGGAGTGTGAAGACTATAGGGAGATTCTTAGTGAGAGAATTGGTAGTTCCATGGTTTCGTTGATCTCTCCTGGTCTGATGGCTGATGGAAATATGGAAAATATATCTCCTACCATTCCTATCAATATCTCTCGCGATCCTTGCAAGGTTGAGAATGTCTATATTGGGGAAGAATGTTCCCATGTTGAGATTCAGGAGTATACCAAGCTGTTCAAAGAATTTCTTGATGTATTTGCTTGGTCATACGAGGAAATGCCAGGTATCGACCCTCGCATTGTTGAGCATGAGATTAAAACTTATCCTAATGCTAAGCCTGTTCAACAACGCTTGCGTATGGTGAATCCTAGGAAAGCACCCGCGATTAAGGCTGAGATAGAAAAACTGTTGAATGCCGGTTTTATCTATCCCGTTCCCTTGATGGAGTGAGTTTCAAACCCCGTTCCGGTTGATAAGAAGTAAGGAACGATCCGCATATGCACTGATTTCTGTGACTTGAATCGTGCCTGTCCTAAAGATAATTTTTCCACACCATTTATTGATTAGATTTTGGATGAGTGTGTAAGAAGCGAGGTATTTTCTTTTATGGACGGCTTTTTCGGATACAATCAAATACAAATTAAACCCAAGGACCAACATAAGACTGCTTTCATTTGTCCTTGGGGTTCCTTTGCATATTGAAAGATGTCCTTCGGCCTTAAAAACGTCGAAGCCACTTTTCAGTGGGCTATGACCTTGATCTTCCATGATCTCAAATCGATTATTGAAGTCTTTTTGGATGACCTTGCTGCTCATTCTTGCATAAGAATGCGTCATTCTTACCATTTGAGATTAGTGTTCGAAAGGTGCCGCCATTATTTGGTAAAGTTAAATCCTCACAAGTGCATCTTTTGTGTGAAGTCTGGTCGCTTATTAGGGTTCATTGTCTCCAAGGAGGGTATAAGAGTCGACCCGTTAAAGGTTGAGGCAATACTTCAATTGTCTCCCCCAAAAAACATTAGACATCTTCAATGTTTACAAGGCATGGCAAACTTCTTACGGAGATTCGTCGTGAATTTTGCCAATTTGACTAGAGGCTTTATGCATCTTTTGAAGAAGGACATTACTTTTGCTGGGATGAGCGAGCCCAGGAGTCATTTGATGCGCTTAAGCGAGCCCTAGAATCGGCCCCGGTGATTAGTCCACCCAACTATAGCTGTGACTTCCTACTTTATGTGGCCGCGTCTATGGGGACGATTGGTATGGTTTTGGTTCAAGAGGATGAGGAGCTCCAAGAGCATGTCATATATTATCTGAGCCGAAACCTTATAGATGCGGAGATCCATTATTCCCATGTGGAGAAGCTTGCCCTAGCTACCATCCACGGGGTTCAAAGATTGAGACACTATATTCTCCTTCGCCAGACCTTGGTGGTTGCCCATGACAATCCATTTCAATTCATCCTCACTAGAAGGATGATAGGGGGGAAGTATAATAAGTGGATTGCCATCCTGTAAGAATTCGATCTCGCGTTTGTCTCGACAAAATCGAAAAAATCGTTGATTTTTGCAGAGCTTATATCTGATTTCCTGAGCGAGGAGGAGGAGGAAACTTGTGAAGATACATTTGTCGATGAGCACATCTTCTTGATCTCAACTTTGGATCCATGGTATGGGGACATTATCATATATTTACAAACGTTGAAGGTACCTACTCACCTTTCACAGGATGAATGACGATGATTACGTCACGTTTCTAAGAATTACCTCATAGTGGATAACACATTGTACCGCCGTGGAATAGATTCAATTTTACTTCGTTGTTTAACTCATGAGGAGGTTGAGCTTGTGTTGAATGATTTCCACAGAGGGGCATGTGGTAGTCATTTATCTGGGCTTTCTACAGCCCAAAAAATCTTGAGAGCGGGTTATTTCTGGTCGTCGATCTTTAAAGATTGTGCTAATACGGTCAAGAAGTGCCACCATTGCCAGGTGTTCGCACGTAATATGCACTTGCGTCTTGCCCCATTACATCCCATTATCACTGTCGGTCCCTTCACTAAGTGGGGGCTTTTGATTTCATGGATTGCAACCCAGCTTTAGCTGGGGGGCATCATCATATTATCGTGGTTGTTGACTACTTCACGAAATGGGCTGAGGCTATGCCTATAGTTAAATTCGACGGTGAGACAACCGCATACTTCGTATTCAACTAGATTATTACTCAATTCAGTATTCCAAAAGAGCTTGTCACTGACCATGGTAGGCACTTTCAGAATCGTATGATGGAAGAGTTGGCCTTGAAGTTAGGGTATAAGCATGAGCATTCTTCTTCTTACTACCCTCAAGCGAATGGACAAGTTAAAGTAGTGAAAAAATCACTCAAGTCTATTCTCCAACGAACCGTCGCACAAAGCAAGACCAATTGGCATATTATGTTGTATCATGCTTTGTGGGCTTATAGGACCGCGGTTAAGACTACCATCAGTTTTTCTCCATATTATCTTGTACATGGAGTGGAGTCTGTATTGCCGGTTGAGTGATAGATCCCTTATTTGAAGCTAGCCATAAAGCTCTTACCAGACACTTCTCCATTGGAGGAACGTTTGGTCCATTTAGAGCAGCTTGATGAGCAGCGTCAAGATGCTTTAGTGGCTTTAGAAGTGAATACGAGTCGCGTTAAGGTCTAGTACGATAAATCTGTCCGTCCAAGGAGGTTTAGTGAAAGATATTTGGTCCTTTTGTGGGATCAAGCTAAAGAACCCTTGGGGGCAGGAAAATTCAACCCCATGTGGCATGGTCCTTACGTGGTTAAATGTGTCTTAGAGAAGGGCGCTTATGAGCTAATAGATTACGAGGGGACATCCTTGGCGGAGCCTAGAAATGGGCTCTATCTTAAAAATTACTATGCATGATTTTCAGCCAGGGCTGGCTATTGTATATTATTGTACAACATTTTGCATAGTTAGGTCTTTTCTTACGGTGATTGGGTTTGTTGATTAGCTTCCGTTTCTTATGGAATATGTCAATGGAGTCTTCCATCTATATAGGATTCGCGGATGGTGCAAGTCGTCACACTCAACACTTAGCCTCTGCTTCTTGGGTGATTTATACTCCTACGGGTCAGGTATTGTCTTCAAGAGGCGTATGTTTATGGCCCTCTTCAAACAATGTTGTTGAATATAGTGCCATTATCGAGCTTCTACGAGACGCCATTTCACATGGTGTTCTCTCTCTTGAGGTACGTCTTGATTCGGAGTTACTAGTGTCACAGCTTAATGGCTTGTATCATGTTAGGGATTCAACATTATTATGGATATTCTTATGTGTGAGATTGTTAGAACGACAATTTGAAAACATAACATACATACATGTTCCAAGAATTAATAATCAAGTTGTTGACTCATATGCTAACTACGTGTTAGATTGGCATTTGTTTCATAGACAGTAAGCTCATCACAAACATAAATTTTTACACATGTAAATAAATAAACCGATCATCATAAAAGTTTTTTATTAAAACATCCAAAATGTGATAATACATAGTGTCATAATAAAAAAATGGGGCTCTCGAGCCACCAAAATATAAATACACGGTACTACAAAATGTATCACTCCCAGGTATCTAAGCTTGGGGAGGAGGAGGGGGGTTCTCATCATGGAATGTCACCACGGCTCTAGCCAGCCATCTGAATAATCGCACCCATGCTCGTGGCACACCCACCACTTGACGTTGCATGGCCTTAGGTAGGTTCTAGACCTGTGCCATGGGTACCCTGTGTGTCAGCCTCACGAAGTTGGTATGAATGCTTTGGAGCATCTGCTCTGCATCCACACCTGTAATGTCATCTCCTCTTCCCCTCCATCTATGACGAGGGAAGACTTCAGGCCGTCACGGTCCTACATCTGCATACACATGATAGGATGTCACTATGTGTTGTCACGCAAAAACATGTCTTTTTGATTCCATATATCAAAAAACACAAAAAATTAAATAACTCAAAAAAATATTAAAAAGAGGGTTGGGATTCGTTACCAATGTCACCATATGCCAATCCTGGTGGTAATGGCATGTCGGGGTCTCCCCAGAAATCTATCCCCGCGTAGGGGTAATCATCGATGGCAACTATCTGCTGCCGCCACCATGGAAATAAATCAGCTGGGTAGGGGTTGGACACCCTACCTCCACCCAGTCTGTGCATCGCATCTGCCCAACGTCGTTGGGATGGATCTCGAACGCCGTGAAGAGGAACGTCAACTCTAGGGATCAATCCCAGAACACACTTGAATAAAAACGTGCTCAGTATGCTATTAAAACCGAAGTTTCGTACTCTACCCATCTTGCACTCATTGAGCTGGTGTTTCATGTTGCCCAGTAGTGCAGTGCTCCAATTGTACACAGTGGGTCTCATGCACTCCACTGCATAGAACATCAGAGGCTGCGAGGCCTGGTGGAGTGAAGCTAGCCCTGCTATCCTACCCAGTGTCAGTAGTATGGCCTTTAGGCCTAGCACCTGTATGGAGTTAGTTGGGATCTAACTCCTGACCTTCTCCGTGTCCGGATAACAATACACGGCTATGTACTCATCGATGGTGAGGCCACCTCCGGGCCCGCGAGACCGTAAGTTCACCACTTCCCCCCGTCGGGAAAGTCCAGTAATAAAGTATATGTCCTCCACTTCTATGGTGAGGGACATCCCATCAATCTGGAAAGACTTTGAGTCTGGATCTTAGTAGTCTACTACCATCTGCAACAGTCTTGGTTTGGCCCTTAAGCCACCAGGACACCAAAACTTGTAGATCCCACATGCATGAAGAGCCTGTTGTGCCATTAGATCACCACGAACTACTTCTTCTACATCCTTGTGCTCATCATTCTCTCCATTCTAGAACCATCCTGCAAAGTTAAATTCAAGTTTGAGTCATTAGAACACTTAAAAAACCTTGAACGTGGCCTCATACGCTACTGTTTGCTAAACAACCGTGTATGTACGTGACTTTGAGGTCATTTTCCCCGTATATCCAGCCCTATACGCGGAAAAACCATCGATTTTCGCGTGGGCCGTAGCACGCACTTTAGAATGGCCTAGAATCCTGATTTGACCATGGAAAATTATAAAATTTGCATGAAAATGAAAGAGCAGGGCATGGGTAATTACCTGGAAAAAATGGTAGTCGACTCCGCCAACTGGATCTCCCGGAATTTGCTGTTGAAGTTCTGAGCTCAATTGGGTAAAAATGTCAAATGTTATATAATGTTTTGAATTTTTTACTATTTATAGAAATTTTTCAATTTTTTGAAAATTTTTACCCCCTTTTCTATAGTTTGGACCATTTCTAATCCTTTTGGACCGTTTTTTTTACTAATATATGATGTAGGAGACCATTTTGAGCGTCGTTTCGACCGTTGGGTTGACCCATTTGTGCCGATTTCAGGTATCATGTCTAAACTGGCATATAGGTTAGGTTTCACCACCATTTGCATTTTTCATGACCTTATGACCGTTTCATCATAACCATAGGTACGAACCCATTCTATCTTGTCACAAAACCTTCTTGTTGTTTTAGAAGTGGCATGATTTGAATGGTAGAGATTGACCTTACATGGGTACCCTAGTTAGCGCCTTATTTGCATTTGGTGCCCATGTCGATAGTTTTGTCCTTTAGGGTGTGGGAGTTCGTTGTATATTATTGCCATGACATTTCGCAAGAGCCTCATACTCCTCTTGATCTTTTGTTGGCCTATTTCCCCCGGACTCCCCTATGTCAAGTTGTAATTGCATTATCATGAGCTTTTCCTGTCTCATTGAGCCTTATGTCGGCTGCCCTGACTTTGAGTATCAGCCATATAGCCCGTGCTTGTATCATGTCTAGCCATGCAGAGCCATTTTAAATATCATTTGCAGCTTGATTCCCTATTTTACAGAGAGGAGACTTTCCCGTGAGTGTCGCTATCCTACACATGTATCCTTGCATTGAGCATAGTTATGTTCCACTGCTTGGAACTAGTTTGTTTGCCCATTTTGACACTCGTCTCCTCCTAGACTGTAACTATAAAGCAACTTAATTCTTTTTCAAGCTTTTCAAATATTTGAAAAAGTCCAAAAAAATTAAAAAAACCAAAAATCCAGACAAGGAAAGATGTTATCTTTGGCAGCAGTCGAGTCGTGTCGCCTTCGAACAGAGCACTGTATATCACATCCATTGGTTGGGTTAATAGTTTGAATTTAGGAACTGTACTCGTTTATCTGATTTTATCTCCATCGACCGGTTAAGCTTCCAGTCCCTATGGAGCCTCTGTCGATGCCTCCTGTGTCACAGAGATGTCTCAGTTTTGCATATTGAGTCTATGCTACCTACATTCAGTCACCATTTGCCGTTATGCTCTTGTTCGAAGGAAGTTGAAACCTGAGTCAGCCATTCCTCAGTTATCTTGACTTTGCATGTCGTCCATTCCCGGTACAGTTACTGGTTTGTGCACTTTATTATCGAGTCCTTCCACAATATACAGCTTTTCTGAGTACCTCGTGTTGGATGATGGGGGATGCCTTAATTCCCTCCTTCCAGCGGATTTCATCCGATCGACTTCAGATCATTTATTCTGGGATAGGAATCTAGAGTCATCTTTGAGTGCCTTGAGACTTGCAGTCATTAGTGGTAGGTTCTCTCACCATCGACAGTTCTTTGGGAATACATCAATGTCCCCTGATCAATGGATTCTCTCAAGTGTTCGACCTCAACACATTTATTCACACTTGTTAGTTTGCACTCTAGTACCTTGATTCCCATTTTCATTATTGGTGGGTGATCTTGCGTCTGTTAACGGTATACATCAATGACCGGTAATCAGACGATGGAGTACTATGTTCAACCTCGACACCTCTCTTCACATAGTAGGACATGTAATTGTAGCAGTTTGTGTAGAAGACCTTCTAGATTGGTGGCATCTCATATATGCTACCTCCTTGATCGTGCCAGTGTTCATGATATTTCAGCTCTCGTGACTTGATTCCAATAGATGTCAGATATTTCCAACCATTATGGAGATATTGATCCATTGTATATCTCCAGTCTTCATGGAGATCATGATCCTTTGTATATCTTCATCATGGAGATTATGATCTATGTATATTGTATGTGGCGATGACCACATATGTCATATTGTGTCATGCATATTCATGGCCATTGTACTCTTATGTATCTGGGACTGCTATATGTATTCGCAGTTATATGCAGAGTTGTATCATTGTATAGTGCTGATTGGGTGGTTGATTCTTCCACTAGGTTCTCCATCACTTCATTTCTGGGATGGACTTATAATGTATTTCGGCCATCGTATGACCCCTCTGACCTCACACATTAGGGGGCATCTGTTATAGCTGATTTTACCACACATGGTGAATCACACTTTTATGGCATTCCATGTCCCTATGCAGACTCCTTAGACCCCATGGACCATTTTTGTTCCTTTGATGTTTCCTATACCATCCCTAAAAACATGCTTAAATTGCCATACGCGACTTTTAAACCCTTTATCACGTATATATGTGGGTTTGACCTCTAAAACCGCGTACGTCGGGATGTGTGCAAAAATACAAATTATTTTGGAGTTTTCCTTGATGTGGATCCGACTCACTTGTCTCCTGGCCTTCCATATGCCTTGAGATCGCTCGGATTCGACCTTTCATTACCCCATTGATGAGCTATATAAGGAACCCTTTGGATACATTGAAGGCATATGAGAAATTAAGAGCAAGAGAACTATAGTCCGTTGTTGTCGGAACTTGTGCTTGAGTCTGCATCCCCTTTGTCCCTTGGAGCACTTTTGTGTTCTTCCCAAGCTTATCTTTTGCTTGTGATCTTGCTATCGAGAGATGGAAGATTGAAGTGGTGGAGGCCCAAGTGGGGGACTTGGTTTCTCCAATTCACAAACATGCCGATAGAGGTTGTATCCATTGTAATCTCTGATTTTATATCAATAGAAATATCTTTTCCTGTCCAATAATGTGTGTTTGAATGAATATTTTATCCATGGATGATTTCAAATGCTTACTATGTTATTGATTATATATGCAAGAGTAGAGCTAACACAATTATATATAGTATTCTTGTCTTGTTTATTGAATGTTGAGGAAACAATTCATCAATTCAAGTTGAAGTTGGAAAGCTCAACAGGGATCTACATCAACCGTCTGAAATAAGGTATGAATCGAGATCCTTTAGTGTTAGTTGTTTGGTTTCTCTTGCATATAGGAAATGATTGATTTCTGGAGTTAAGTTGTCTATTGTGGTACCCCAAGCCATAGGAATTTCTCTCCGTAACAATCAACTCCATAGATGATCAATACCAAGCCTTTTGATAGATAAATCAGAGTTGTAATTGAGGTACAATATCTTCCAGAGTTGTGGAGTAGTATTAATTTCCATGTTCTGTGAGAAAGACAAAGTCATAAACGTCAATTTTAGAAAACTATCATAGGGCCACACTCCATATTAAAGAGACCCGATTTAAAAAATAGTGGTAAAACCTTAATCAATTTTGTCCTGATTAACTTTACTAACTCCTCCAGCAATACCACATAGGTCATATGTTGGAACGCACAAAATCGCTTTCCATTATGTCTCCCACAAACAAGAGTATTAGTATGAAAGTGTGGGGCCAAATTGATCTCAAATACACTTGACTCTGTGGGGACTTTCATACAATTTGCAAACCAAAAATAAATTAAATAAGTATATAAAATTTACACAACCAAACAACTTTGGCAGACATTACGTGACATCCAATTTCTTACCTTCTTTTTGCATAGGGTGAGGTTTTGAAGCCTTTTAGGTCCTTGGGAGAATTTATGGGTGCCTTATAGCACTTATGAAAACATACAAGGCACTCTTGCAGCAATTCTAGGAAATTCTCGAGGGCCCTATAAATTCTTTGGTTTGTTTGGGGTATGAATCCTATAATAGCATAATTGTGCGCCCCAGAATTTGTTTGGTAGAACTCTTGACAGGGCTTACAACATTGAATCAACCACTGAAGTATATAGGAAACCTAGTGAAGAGGGAGCAAGATTGTTGGTCGATTCCATAGAATGGATACATAAGGTTTCTGGGCTAAGTTGCACTGAAACTGATATGGGAATGGATAGAGATACGGGGATGGAAATGGATACGACAAATTTTGAAAAATGTCGGATACGATACCACAAGGAAAAGACAATATATATTATATATATATCAAAAATTCCAGAAGAGATACATACCTTAGATTTCCGTTCATCAATCATATTTAAAGGTAATCATGTCCTTTATAACAATTAAAATTAGCAAACTCAGATATTGTCTTAAACAGTATTCTTCTATCTCAAGTGCCATAGATAAGTCACCCATTGGAAAGCATTTAAACAAGAACATGTCAACTACTTCTAAACATCGATTTCAAACCCTAAAATTACTTGATGGATGTATGCAAATGTTACCATCTAAAAAAATTTACACTGTTGCACCTCTAGAAAAGTGTTGAAATTTGTGATTAAACACAATTTTTTATGTAAACTAGAGACTCAACTATGTTGTATTTGGGTTGGTACAGTCACTAACGAGACAATAAACTAAGCAAGTGAGAGTTAATTGACCAACCAACTGGTTCAAAAAGTGACTAATTGACCGGCTCATAAAGGGCCTAAAGTCACGTGATTGTCAATGATTTGCAACTGACTTGGATATTCAAATTTGACATAATCAACCATGTTTTAAGAGGATTAATTAAGCACTCAAGTATAAATAAGTGAGCTCATGTTTTAGTGCAACTTAGGTGTGATTGTGATGACATGCAATATTTTACTCTATGCCATAATACTATCTCTAGACACCAATGAGTTCCCTTGGATATGTTCTTTTCGTTTTATGGTGTATACTAAATAAAAATGTTTGAAATAAGATTAAAATATCACATGTATATCATATGGAGAATTTTCTAAACAACGCACCATCGTTATTCTCTCCATGACATAAGGATAGGGATATGAGTGTACTAGCAATGGAGTAAATAAGTCCATAGGTAAAGGGTTCATACTAATTCATAAAGGAAAAGAGGAAAATTGAAGCTTGCGGGAAGATTATTGGAAATATGTGTTGGTTTATGTAACCCTTCATAAATGTAGTATGTTGTACGCTATTTCGTATGGCTAAATATTCCATTGTATCAATTTTGATATGCAAGTTGTTTTATCACATATGCAAGTCATTGAAGTTTAATTGAAACGAAGTTGTGAGGAATTGGCAAAAAAACTGGAAAAAAAAAGTCATTGTACTTCTACACTAGCCTGTGAAACTAACACTATAGTAAACAAGCATTTGATACAATAAAATGTCCACATATCAATGATTTTTTAACCAACGGTAAGCCTCTATCAATTTTGGAAAATTACAATGAAACAAAATACTTGAGACAAAATGTCAAATTATCATTCACCAATTTAGGATTAAGTTTTTGCTTTTGATTTATAATCTTTGAGGCTTTATATCTAAGTTTTGAGGTTCAATTTAGGGTTAGGGTTTTATAGTCTTCCTTTGGGGTTATTTTTTTTTCATGTAAAAAAAATACTATTTATAATAAAAAACTTCCCCTGTAGAAGCTAAAACGTTTCAGAAAACCAAGAAACTACTACTAGAAACTCTAGAAACGTTACAGGAAACGGATGGAAACGACAAACATTTCTTATTTTTGGATACTGCTTGGAAACATTTCAGTGTCGTTTCCAATCCATATCCCTTCCGCTGAAACTGGGAACAGTGTTTCCCCTCCCCTTCTCTGATAACTTAGTTTCCAGGTGAATGAATTTATGGTAATATGGCAGAAAGGAGGTTTTATTCCAAGTTCTAGGAATAAAGGGGGTTAATGTCGAGTCACAACCCTTCAAATAGTCCCCTTGGTCTTACCAAGGATAAAACCTCGACATTTTAAATCTTGGATGGCCTTTTAGGTAAATAAAAACCCCATTTCCTATAACACGCATTAACAATTGATCAAGATTTTTTTTTGACACTAGAGGATTTTTGCAACTTTTGGAGTTATAGTCTGAGTTTCTGGAAATACTAGCACATCCACTTAACTTGTGGCCATGGATAAGCCACCACCACCAACCACATTTAAGTGGCCAACCTTTTTCAAGACACTAACAGGTTTCCTCTTCTCATGTAGGCGGTAATTATTTCAAGTCCAGTATTATAGATACAAAAAGAAAGAACAAAACCCTAGAACCGTACTGACCGTCACATTAACAAGGATTTTTTATACTACAAATGAGATAAATTGTTTTGAATGATGACTGCCAAAAACACCATAAAATGTTTTGCATTATGGTGCAATCTAACATTACGGGACAAAGAAAATGAATTTCTTTGCATTTTGATTAAGATAGACAAGCAACAAAATTGATGGGGATTGATTGTCTAATTTCTTCACTATACTCAAGCCACATGGCTGCTAAATTTGGGAAGGCTCTACAAAATCATGTTCATTGTTAAAAAAATTGAATGGATTTAATATTTTCTAGCAGGACATTATATGAGTCACAAGGTTTTGAAATCCTGCGTTTCTGATCTCTCCGGTGAATTTGAGCGTCCTTAGCATTTCTGATCTCTGCGTTGAATTTGAGCATACTGAGCATTTTTTATCTCTGTAGTGAATTTGAGCATTCTGAGCATTTCTGATCTCTGCAGTGAATTTGAGCATTCTGAGCATTTCTGATCTCTGCGGTGAAATTGAGCATACTGATCATTTCTGATCTCTGTGGTGGATTTGTTAAGCATCCCACATGGATACAAATCCCTAATTATGATATATCATTAAATTGGATCTGCAATGGAATTTGAACTAGTGATCTATAGAGGAATCGAAACCTGTGATTTGCAATGAAATACATATCAAGGTCTTGTCTAATCTAGGGATTGTGACCTTTTGGATGATCTCGGTGATGGATCATTGAAATCAAATTGAATTTGAATTGGGTTGGAGCATGGATGTGCATTGTACTCACATTTATGATTGAGGTGAAATCTAATTTGGCATAGGGTTTGAGAGTTTTTTTATTCTATGGTGGAATTTAAGATATATTTAAGCACATGCTTATCTTTTTGGCTGCGAGTTTCTTCTCTCTACGATGCAATTTAAAAGGCAAGACTGATATTCGTATCAATGCAAGACCGAGGCTAGGGGGAGAGTGGTGTTCTTTATCTGATTTGGGTGAGATTATATTTGATCTGGGAAAAGTCTATATTTTGATCTGGGTGGGAGAGACTGTATTTTGATCTTGATCTGGGGAAATTTTGTATTTTGATATGGGAGGACAATACTGGTACAAAGGAAAACACAAAATTGACCCTTCAAATGAAATGAAATTCTGTTCAAACTAACAAATCCATTACAAAAAAATGGAATACGAGAGAAAATCCACGCACCCTGTTCTTGGTTGTCTTTTGTGCTGGCTCATTGATGAGTTCTATAAGTTGAAGAAAAGAAAGGTAAAACACCAAAGGTAGATATGATTTAGCTCTATCGACACTCATGTACATTGTACAATGGTAATATTTGTGAAAGAAAAGAACAGAGCAACAAGAAAACACACGGGCAGATGATTGCCTTCTCATTATTCAGAGGTGTTTAAATAGGAATTACAAAACACTATTACTGTGGGTGAATACCATAGTCAACTATATATCGTTGTGGGTTACCTAACTCTCTAACCTAACCGCGGTGAGGTTCCTCTCTTCAACACACCCCCTTAAACTCAACTGGTAGTACATCATCAGCACTGTCTATGCCTAAGTGCTCTCTCTGATATACAAATGCAAATGTTCCCAATGGTTTGGTGAACATGTCAGCTAACTGCTCCTTAAAGCCACAAAACAGGTCAGAAATTTGTTTTTCATTGACTAACTCACGAATGAAGTGATAGCGAGTGTCAATGTGTTTGTTTTTTCTCTGAAATACATTATGTTTAGACAACTGTATTGCAGAGTTATTATCACAGAGAATAGAAGTGAGATCTTTTGAAGTGTGTCCCATATCTTTCAACAATATTCTTAGCCAAGCTGCATGGCAAGTTGCTGTAGTGGCTGCTACATATTCGGCTTCTGCAAAAGACATGCTCACAATGGGTTGTTTCTGAGATGCCCAAGAGATCAGATTTGTACCCAAATGGAAAGCATAACCAGATGTGTTTTTCCTATCATCAAGACTACCTGCAAAATCACTGTCAATGTACCTTGTAAGAGTACTGCCTGGTGTATGAGTGTACCAGAGGCCATATCCAAGTGTGCCTGCAACATATCTCAATATTCTTTTTCCAACATTCCAGTGACATTTTTTGGGAGACTCCATCAATTTGGAAATAAGACTAACAGCATACATCAAATCAGGTCTAGTTGCAGTCAAATACATTACACTGCCTACCAATTGTTTATAGAGTGTATTGTTTACTGCTGGTTCATCACCATTCTTGGTTAACTTGGTGCCAAGAGCTATAGGGGTTTCTGCTTGTTTACATTTATCCATTTTGAATCTTTGCAAAATATCAGTGGCATACTTATGCTGGCAGATAAAAATACCTTTATCAGTTTGAGTAACTTCCAAGCCAAGGAAGTACTTCATGAGTCCTAGATCAGTCATTTCAAACTCTTTTTTCATGACTGTCCTGAAATCTTCAAGCATCAAATTACCAGTGTAAATCATGTCATCAACATAAAGACATACCATCAATATTTTACCTTGCTCTGTTTTGAGATACAGAGTGGGCTCATTGTTGCTTCTGTTGAAACCATTAGTGATGAGGTAGGAGTCAATCCTACTGTACCAAGCTCGTGGAGCTTGTTTTAGACCATACAAGGCCTTTTTCAGCTTATACAATTTGTCTTCATGACCCTTGACAGTATAACCAGGTGGCTGGTCTACATAAACTTCTTCTTCAAGAATGCCATTAAGAAAGACAAATTTCACATCCATTTGATACACAGGCCATTGATTTTGTGCTGCAATGGCAAGTACAGCTCTGATGGTATCCATCCTTGCTACAGGAGCAAAGGTTTCATCATAATCTATACCATACTTCTGTGCATAACCTTTGGCAACCAACCTTGCCTTGTTCTTTTCAAGTTCTCCTTTTTCATTCAATTTGGTCTTATAGACCCATTTGACTCCAATACTAGTTTTGTCTGCAGGGATGTCAACAAGATCCCAAGTCTGATTTTTCTCTATTGCATCAATCTCTTCATTCATGGCTTTTACCCATTGTGCATCCTTCACTACTTCATTAAAAGATGTGGGCTGATAGGAGAAGAGAGCAAACTAAAGTTGCTCGTCAAGAATTGGAGTCTGTTCATATAACTCTATCAAGCTTTTGGTTTTTCGGTTCTGTGGTGGACCATCTGCTGCATCTTCTTGGTGTTGTATTTCCAATCTTGGAACTCTGATAGGTAGATCTGGCTGATATGAGTGATCTTCATGTTGTATGTCTAAAGGATCACTCCAGCATTTGTCTTCAATGAACTTTACCTCTCTGCTCACCACAAGCTGCTTGGTGACAGGATTATATAGCTTGTATGCCTTGTGCTGTTCACTATAACCAGTGAAAATGCAGCGCTCACTTTTCTTGTCTAACTTTCTTCTGAGTTCATCAGGTATATGTGCAAAGGAAACAAAACCAAAGATTCTGAGATGTGAGACAGTAGTCTTAGTGCCACTCCATGCTTCTTCAGGAATCTTGTCTTGGACAGTTACTGTGGGTGATCTGTTGAGCAAGTAGACTGAGCATCCAACAGCTTCAGCCCAATACTCATTTGACAGCTTCTTGTGTGACAGCATGCTACGGGCCATGTTCATGATGGTCCGGTTCTTCCATTCAGCAACTCCATTATGCTGTGGAGTGTATCTGGTGGTGAACTGTCTCTGGATGCCATGCTACTTACAAAAGTCTGAAAACTCATGTGCATCATATTCACCTCCACCATCTGACCTAAGCATTTTAATGGACTTTCCAGATTGCTTCTCAATGAGAGCCTTGAACTCTTTAAACTTGGAGAAGGTCTCTGATTTGTGCCTAAGAAAATAAATCCATGTTTTTCTGCTAAAGTCATCAATAAAGGTCAGAAAATAAAAACTGCCTCCTATGGATTGGGTTTGCATGGGTCCACAGAGGTCTGTATGAACTAACTCAAGTTGCTCTTTGGCTCAAGATGTGGAAGTGGGAAAATTGTCCCTATGATGTTTACCAGTGATGCAATCCTCACAGGTGCTGGATTGTTTATGAATAACCGGTAATCATTTGACCATTGACTGTTTGTGTAGGAGATGGAGACTTTTGAAAGGAAGATGACCGAATCTACAGTGCCATAACTAGGATTGATCTTGACTAGAAACTGTATGAACTACAGGATGTGGAAGGTTAGCACTCATAATTCTAAGAGGAAAGATTATATTCTTGGTCATTTCAACTTTAGCTATGAGTCTCTTGCTGGGAGGTTTATCATAGATAGCACAGTATGTATCATGAAACCTAACATCATACTTATTCTGAAGTAATTGACCTATATTGATCAAATTTACAGTCAAATGAGGTACATAAAACACCTCATGAATGGACATTTTTTCATTTTGATTACTAAGTACAGGAACAATACCTTTGCCTTTTGCTGGAACCAGAGAGTCATCTCCTAGCTTGATATTCGTGATAACAGAGGAATCTAGACTAGAGAATAATGACTTGTTACCTGTCATGTGATTGTTGCAACCGCTATCTAGTAGCCATAGATCTGAGCTGCAGTGTTGTTCAGTTGCTTGATAAGACAAAAACATCACCTCTGACGAGCCTCCTTCTTCTTTGGAGACATTGGCTCTGGTATTGTTTTGGTTATTGTTCTGGTCCGCTTGCTTCTTTCTGCATTCACGTTCATAGTGCCCATACTTCTTGCAGTAGTTACACTGAACATTGGACTTATTTGTCCATCTCTTGTTTCTTCCCCTCTGACCTTGAGAGTTGTGAGAGTGTTTTGAATGCTCTGAGTGTTCATGATTGGTTCTGTCTTTTGTAGATCGAGACCATCAGCCTCTTCTTCCTCTACCTCATCCTCCTCTGCCTCGACCTCTGTTGAGGGAAGCCTGAGTGCTGAATGCATTGGTCAGCGATTCTTCTTCTTGAGTGAATCGCGCTTCATGAGATAGAAGAGATCCAGTCAATTCTTCTAAGGTGAATTTAGACAGGTCTTTTGCTTCTTCTATGGCAGTCACTACCATAGCAAATTTCTTGGTCAGACACCGAAGAAACTTTTGAACTACGATTTTTTGTTCTAGGGGTTCACCATAGGTTTGGAATTGGGTCAGAAGACCCGAGACCTTAGTCATGAATTGATCTACAGACTCTGACTCTTTCATCTTTAAACTTTCAAACTGAAGGCGTAGGGTTTGCAGTCTTACCGTTTTAACGCGATCGGTTCCCTTGTACGCCGATGCAAGCAGATTCCAAGCCTGATGTGCACTGGTAGCACCTGAGATCCTTGGGAAAATGGACTCTTCAATGCAGCTTTGTATCAGCCATGTGGCTGTGAGATATCGTTCTTGGCGAGCTTCGAGAGAATTTTTCTATGCATTATTCATTGTGGCTAGAGCAACCGCTTCATGTTCTATGAACTCGGTTTCCACCATATCCCAACATTTGTTGAGCTGCAGAAATGTCTTCATTTTGATAGACCAAAATTCATAGTTTGCTCTGGTCAAAACAGGTCCGGAGATCGGCTTCAAAGAGCTGGTATTAGCCATCTGATATGACTAAAAGAACAGAACAACAAGAAAAAGAACAAATGGAAGGATGATTTGATGGGTGCTCCAACAATGTGCTTCTTATAAGCAGATCTGAACAGCACAGATCTGGTGAGCCGGCAATGGAGATCAAATCCTGCAAATCCTTGCTCTAGCTTGACGCGGATTCCAGGTAAAAAAAAAAAATTGTACAGGTGACCCGAGGCACTCTCCAATCCCCTTCCCATATGGGATTAGATCCTGAGATCAGCACAGTACAGATCCAGAGATTCCAGGCTGGTACAGATCCAGAAAATTTGAAGTAAAAGCATTGTGAATTTAACTTATGGGTGCACGATTAGACTGAATGCACGCGCCGGAGATTACCTTGGCTATGATCTCCTGACTGCTCTGGGCAAGTGCCTCTTCTTTCTCTGAGATCTGAAAAATAGGGTGCTGCGATCTCCCTTTGCTGTCAAACGCCCGATCCTGGCTCAGAGGGTTCAGAAACGGATGCGTGATCAGATGGAAAATGATGCACAGGTCTGATCACATGCCAAAAAAACCTTGATATGAACTGCTAATAGCACATACACGACCTGAATTGAGAAGACTACTTGGTAACAGAAGGATGATCTTCACGCCTGTTCTCTGAAGAGGGCACTCTTTTCAGTTAAAGCGATGGTACTGTACCATGTAATGCAAGTATTGGGACTATACCAAGCGATGGGACTGCCCGGTGCCCGGCGCTGGCTACAATGCAATGACTGAGATCGCTGATGAAGACAAAAGCTCAGATCTGAAAATTCGAAGAAACTGGGCCAGATCAACAGAGATCACGGCCTTCAATCGCAGGAACCCTCGACAGTATCGCTCTGCTCTGTTCAAATTGTGCAGATCTGGGAGAAACAAAAATAGATCTACGACGCTCCGTAGAGTGCTTTCCACTCTGTGAAAAGGCTTACCCCAACAATGAAAGGATTAGGCCTTAGGCTTTGATACCATGTAAAAGAAAAGAAAAGAACAGAGCAAACAGGAAAACACACTGGCAGATGATTGCCTTCTCATTATTCAGAGGTGTTTAAATAGGAATTACAAAACACTATTACTGTGGGTGAATACCACAGTCAACTAAATACCTCTGTGGGGTACCTAACTCTCTAACCTAACCACGGTGAGATTGTTGAAGAGAGTAATCTCACTGTGGTTAGGTTAGAGAGTTAGGTAACCCACAGCCGTATTTAGTTGACTGTGGTATTCACCCACAGTAATAGTGTTTTGTAATTCCTATTTAAACACCTCTGAATAATGAGAAGGCAATCATCTGCCCGTGTGTTTTCCTGTTTGCTTTGTTCTTTTCTTTTCTTTTACAATATCCACCGAGTGTTTTCTACAATGTGATACTGGTTTGAAGTGCAACCTATCATCGCCATGACAAGATTTATAAATATTCTGGCGTTTTTTGCTTTGTTCTTTTCTTTTCTTTTACAATATCCACCGAGTGTTTTCTGCAATGTGATACGGGTTTGAAGTGCAACCTATCATCGCCATGACAAGATTTATAAATATTCGGGCGTTGTCACTTCGCTATGTCGTTAGCACATCCTTCAATAGTAGTGTTGCAATCCTTGTATTCTTTATTCCCATTCGATTCAATTGAGGCTTCTTGCGGCACTTATTGTGACTTGTAAGATAGTGCAAATAGCTTCACTCCTTGTCATTACAACCTATAAAATACAATTTCTATTTTCAGACTTCCGGTTATTTAATGAATGCACTTAGGAAATCAGGTTTGAGAAAGTAGTTGGTTGAAAAAGACGTAATATTTTCATTGCAGTTGAAGTATAGCACACTTTCTCAACCCCCGCAATCAGCCATCCGACCTTCTCTATTTTAACATTACCTTTTCTCAGCAGCCTTAGCGCATTTTTGCCTCATATCTGACCTAGTGTTTATCTGCACTCACCTATTTCAACTAACCCATTCTTCCTGGAGTAAGCTATCTACCCTACCATTTGCACGGGCCCTATCCAGAGCCATTTAGTAATAATAATAATAAAAATCTATTTTTAAGGTCACCGCCAAGCTAGACACCAAATTGGTGTATGAGACCCCCTTGTTTGTGGGACAAGGGACCCCTCTGCGCAGGGATTTAACTGCTAAAGTCTACAGAGGTGTACATACGCTATCCCTCTGGATTTGAACCCATGACCTCCTAAGAGGAAACAAATGCTCTTAACCATTAGGCCAGCTTACTCGGTTACTTTACACCCCTTGAGGTAGAGACCCTACGTCCCCCTGAGGTGTGCGCCAAGTTTTGGAAGAAGCCAAACCCAAACAACCAGTTGTGGAGGCCAAGCCCGAGCAGCCCATTGTGGAAGCCGAACCCGAAAGCCATTTGCGCTATCCACTGGAACTTAACAGGTTTCGGCTACAGCGTCAGAACCAATTAGTCCCGTGCTCCATGATCATTTGAATTCCCGTCCGAGGTACCCCAAGTTCTGCAAGGAAAGCCGAGCCCCAGTGGCAACAAGTTGTAGAAGACGACCTCGATCAACCGGTTGTGGAGGCCAAGCCCGAGCAGCCCATTGTGGAAGCCGAACTCGAGAAGCCATTTGCGTATCCGCTGGAACTGAACAGGTTTCTGCTACAGCATCAGAACCAATTATTCCCGGGCTCCATGATCATTTGAATTGGGACCAAGGGCAAAGCTCAATTTCTGGAGTAGGACCTAATCTACAGAAACCGTTCTATCATCCAGAAATTCAGAGATGGATGAGGTAGCCTCCAGTGGAGTTGTATCACTCCCGCTTTCCATTGAAATGCCGATTGGATTCTTGTGTCCCGACGAAATCTAGCATCCTTGTACTTCCTTACCATCTGATCATTCTGGAGAATCCGATAATGAAAATAATGTTCAGTAGGATTGGGTAATGGTATTGGACAGATGCATACAGATATAATATTTGCTACTTTCTAATGAACCAAAAATTCATCTAGATTAATGTGTAAAGTCTCTTTTATTATTTGCAGATATGATATATATTCAGGAAAGAAATACGTAAAGGTACATAATTAGTTGCCAGATCTTTGCATACAATACATTGTTGGTGTTTGTGTTTGTTTTATGTTGTTTCTTGATTTTGTATTTGATTAAAGGCAAATTCAATTACCAATTAACCAAATCTTTGTATACAGTACATTCTTTGTTTATGTTTTTTTTTTAATGTACATTCTTGATTTTCTTTTGGATCGAAGGCAAACTCCATTACTCAATTATTTGAAACGCAATAGACGTTTGCAACTCCATGCTCAAGCTCCGTGAAGATTAGATTTCTTAATCCAAACTATGGTCTAAAATGGAACGCTGCGATTCATATTAATATACTGATTGATTTCTCCCGGATAGATTTAGACGACAGCATGGTCGCGTCAACATGAAAAAGATAATTTGAATGGAAGCATGATTGGTTTTCAAAGCAGACTGTAGAGGACTATCGTATGGGTTTTACGTGGATTCCACTGTTCACCTGCAATTTCTAGTCTTAAATTTCTGTGGGTTTTACGTGGATTCCACTGTTCGGCTGCGATTTCTAGTCTTAAATTTCTGTGATAGTTATTTAACAAATAGTTTCTTCATTCCTAGTTTCTTCATTCGTCTTCCTACTATCACATGGTCTTCACTTTCCTACTGTATTCGGAGATTTTTCATGGTTTAGTTCACTGGGTCTGCACTTTCCTTCAATTTGTTTTCTACTTCACAGTTCACAGGTTTTGCCACAATCTGCGATAACCCTACTTTGCACCTTTCATACTTTTCAATTTACTTTATCTTTTGAATCAATCAGTGGTTTCATTTCATACTTATCAATTTACTTTATCTTTTGAATCCATCAGCGGTTTCACTCCATATTTGTTGTTGATATATTTCTGATTTTAAGTCATAATTTCTTTTGTACTTTTTTCAACTCCAGAGAGATTAGTTTCATACTTTTCAATCAAATACAAAATCAAGAAACTACATATAACAAAAAAAAAAACAAACAGTGTATTATATGCAAAGATGTGGCAACTATATACCTTTACGTATTTTTTTTGTCAATATATATCATATCTGCAAATAATAAAAGTGACTTTACACATTAATCTTGATGAATTCTTAGTTCATTATAAAGTCAACAAAATTATATCTGTATGCATTTATGCAATATCGTTGCCCAATCCTACTGAACATTATTTTTGTTATGGGATTCTCTAGAATGATTATGGGTGTATAAGGATTGATTAAGGGTGTACAAAGATGCTAGGTTTCGTCGGGACACAAGAAGTTAATGGGCATTTCAATGGCAAGCCCAGGTGATACACTTCCACCGGAGGCTCCTCATCCATCTCTCATTGGTTTCTGTAGATTAGGTCCTACTCCAGAAATTGAGCTTTGCCCTTGCTCCCAATTCAAATGATCATGGAGCCCGGGACTAATTGGTTATGACGCTGTAGCCGAAATCTGTTCAGTTCTAGTGGATACCGTAAATGGCTTCTCGGGTTAGGCTTTCACAATGGGCCGCTCGGGCTTGGCCTCCACAATTGGTTGTTCGAGTTCGGCTTCTCTAACTTGTGGTCACTCGGTCTCGGCTTTCCTTCTAGAATTTGGCTTACACCTCAAGCGGGATGGAGGGTCTCTACCTCACGATGTAAAGTAAGGGAGTAAGCTATCTACTAAACTGTTTCCGATGGGACCCGATGCAAATGGTCAGGTAGATAGCTTGCTCCATTCTTTCATAGACATAAGGCATAATTTTTATGGGAGCTTTGTGTTTCAATTCCATCTTTTATATTTTGATTGAGGGGCTTTTAGGTTGATGGACCTTTAAGTGAAAGAATGATGCCTTGCGGGAATTTATTTTTAAAGGGATTATTACATGTGTGGCTATCAAAGGTTTTTTTTGTTTTGTTTAATGAAGTCTTGTATGAATAAGTACTAAACTTAAAAAAACAAGAAATACATATAAGAAAGAATAGTCCAATAGAAGTAACTAAGCAAACCATCTATAAACAATTCTATTACATCATAGTCAAATATGGTTGGGTATATTTTAGGACCCCCCTCTCTTACATCTTAGTGCAACCTTAGCTACCTTAAAGCACTAGTCCACTAGCCCAACTATGGTTAAGAAATGGTTGCCCTGTACTTTGACCACCTCTTCTCCCAAGCAAGAAACAAAACTTAAATTTATGGTAGGGGAATTAGTATGCAATAAAAACATAAATTTAACTACTCAAACTAATAGAGGTAGAGATGTTTAACTACCCAATATGTTAAAAACAAATAACATGCTCAAACCCCCTTTATAAACAATATCTGTGTCACCCAGAGATATTTTAGGTATACCTCTTATATAACCACCATAATCTTATTCAATGGTTATATGTTTGGCATGCTTAATGGATAACATACCAATAATAGAGCTATTCTATGTCATGTCCTTATAAAAATCATGAGCAAAGGCCATGTATCGAGTGCTTCATGTTGCATTTATACTCTATTTACTAGTATTAAAGGGGATTAATATAATAGTTGGTATTAATACCGACGAACTACAATCAATGGTTAAACTAGAGAAGTAATGTTTTGCCTCTACCCTAAGCTTTTACCTATAGACATAACACCGATGATAATAAAATATGTATCTTTTTATATTGAGGTCGTAGTAAGCCCATTTTACGTAAAAAGAGTTATGATTGACTATGGTTTGAAAATAGATATAGTAGTACCTTATCATGTATGGCTAAACATGTATTAGATATATGTATATATACAAGTAGATTACAAGATATACAACGCTTATTATTTGCATGTTATATTTCCTATGGATATAGTAAAACTTAGAAAAGCGAATGATTGTTCTAACCAATCTTTTAGATGTTTCATTGTAAGAGAAGAAAAATATGGGAAGATATTGATATTGAAAAGGAAGATATTGATATTGAAAAGGAAGATATTGATATTGAAAAGCTCCCCGCGAATCTTAATAGGGACTAAAGCATAAATTTGGGTGAATGTGCCATATTATTCATATCCTTAAAAATAAAAATATCCTTTGAGGAAATTTGGGCTCTAAAATGGGCCTCCTAAGGAAAATAATTTTTAAAAAAACATGTCACACTACAAATATCCCATGTCACACTAAGTAGGAGTAAGCTATCTACCTGATCATTTACACTTTCACTTGACTCCGTTGGCTGATAGATTACTCTGTTATCTTTTCGTGACAGTGAGACTAAGAACAACAGATTCTGCTTCTTTTCTTGCATTTTTATTGCAGATCAGTTCTACAACATACATTTGCAATTTTCATAAAAATTCCAATCAAAACTTACAATTTTAAACTTGCACTTTAAAAAACAAGAATTTTCATTTTCTCTTTAATGGTAGTTGACCTATTTTTTCTCTTTTATGGTAGTTGACAAGTATGTTGAGTTAGTGTAAAGTTAAAGATGAGGGTTAAAAATATTAATGAAAAGTTTAGATCCTTGTGCACACACAAAAATGATATATTAATTTGCTAAAATTTATATTATAATTTTTTTATTTTTTTATAAATGTACCACTACTTTTGAACCTTGTCAAATCTTGTATTCTATTCTGCCACCTTGATCTCAATCGTCCATGAATACAAAAAATCTACGGTCCAGATTCTTTTGGTCGTTTGGTTTTGGGTTTTTAAAGTTCAAAGTTACGAGTGTTTTTTACCATTTCTTCCCATGTATTTTTCACTGTGCTCAAGGTTTTTACTATGCATTTTCTCTCTGTCCCAGTGCACGGACTTGTGGTTTTCTGAGCGTTTTCACCGGTAAGTTTTCACCGCCTGACCGTTTATTCTGGTAAATTTGAACTCACGTTATTTTCAGACATGGTTGCTAAAATCTAATCAGAGAAGGCGTCTGCCATGACCAGGAACACCATATCAAAAACGGTTCTTCAAGAGCAGAAGAACAAAGATCCTAATGCTAGTGTTTTTATTGACACTAGTGGGCGCGTGTTTGATACCCTGTATCTGGACTGGTCCAGAATCTACGATGTCTTTGACAATAATAATTTTTCATCAATTGCTCACGACCAACCTCCTTACCTCCAGATTCATAATTCTCAGCTACATTACATCACTTCCAAACCCCCATTCATGCCTTACACAGACCCTGTCAAGTGGGCATTTGACCATGTCAACCCTAAGGGGCGCACATTTTATGACATAGATAATACTCTCATTTCTTCATTTCATTCTGAGGTATTTGCTAGGGCTTACGCTTTGGGACTTCCCAAACAACTTCTCACGTCAAAAATTTTCGAAGAAACCCTCTCCAAATTCAATTATGAAGAAGTAGTAAAGTCCCGGTTGGAAGACCCAACATTAGTTATTCCCGCCTCACTCCTGGCATATCCAATCTCCTGGTTCAGAGAACCTTTCTCGTTACTGGCGGCCATGTTTTGCAAGTTATATGGGTTCTCCTCGTCTAGAGCATAGTGGGTTCCTATGGCACACCACATTTTGCTTACAGGTGATTCTTTTAATTGGGCGCACATTTTGTCCTACAATTTGTGAGATGAAATTGAAAAGTATCATCAAACCCCGACAAACCGAAAGTCGACTTTCTATATGTTTGGTTTCATGATGGATGCATTTTGTGCGTCTTCTTCTTTCTCGTCTTTAAATTGGTATTGGGACAAGAAATCCCCGCCTGTACATATATATTGCTCCGATATGTGGGAAGACAACTCCATCCCTCGGGTTTATGAGTTGTGCGACCTACTTCTTGGGTCAATGTATTTTAAAATTTTCAAAGTTGATGCTCCTGCGTTCTCTGTAGCCACTAGGGAACTAATTTTAGTGTATGGCGACTGGTATGTAGGAGAATATTTCTCTTATATAAGAATTTGGGGCAACAATACAGTCCACCTACTTCCCAGAATAGTTCCCGACCGCATGGTGCTACAAGAGTTTTCCTATCAGACTATCATCGATGGGGTTTTTCCCAAGTTGAAAAAACATAAGAAGAGGGCTTGGCCCAAATTTCCTGTGTCTCTTGGCAACATTACGCTACAAAACCTTGCCCATGCATCCTTGTTGGGAAAGGAAATTTATGTTATGAACCTGGGGGAGGCATCCAAAATAATGCATGACCCAATGGCTTATTTGGCAAATCTATTTTCTCATGAGCACATTAAATTACAGTATGTGCATGAGAATGACCCTGATGATTCTATGTTCCAAGAAGCTACAGATTTTCAAGAAGCAATGAATAAGATCACTGATTCGGATACCAAGTCCCATATGCACAAGTACCAGAAAGATCTTATGATAAGAGTTCTCCGTGAAAGGCAGGATAAAATTGAGATAAATCAAAATCTTTAGAAGGAGCAAATAGAAAAGGAGGCAAGAGAACTTGCAGCAATTCATGTTGCTTCCATTGCTGCTCAACCCAAGGACAAAGGTAAAGGTATCCTTAAAGGCCCATCCAGTCCTCATCTGGCTTCGATGGAAGATACATTACAGAAAGGAGCAGAATTCAAGAGGAATCTTGAAAAAATCAGTTCCCAACTACAAACTCATATAGAAATCGATGAAACACAACCTAATAGACAAAAGATTGAAGTGAGATCTGAACACAGCCAATTGCAGGAAGCACCCACAAAAGACAATCACATGCCTTTGCTCCCTCTTGTTAAGTAAGAGCAAGTACATGTGCAAGATCTTCCTACACAACAGGTAACTTCTTTATCTTCGGCTCAGGTTGAAATTCATGATGTGCATAGTGATCTGGAGGTGGAAGAAGACCCTGCTACTTTCCCAGCAGTTGTTTTAGATACCCTTTTGTCATCCATTCCCAATCTCAAAGGTTTTCCTAATATGTTAGGTTCGTCATCTTCCCAACAATCTTTTTCCGAGATAAATATCTCATCAGTTATGGGAGCTACTACTGGAATTCCCACAATTTTCATTGACTCATCTATTCATACTTCTTCTCCTCCTCTTTCACCACCTCACCCTATCACAACGTCTCCAGTTTCCCAACCTCCTTAGGTGAGTACTTCTTTTACCTCTATGACTCTTCCTCGTAAAGAATTTTTTCCTACATCTGATTCTTTTACATCCCTTTCCTTTACCTTTACTTCTACTCCCATGAATATCCCTCCCCTCAGCATAGCAATCCCCTTAAATCAGACCCAAACTGATTCTCTAGTCATCACCTTGCACCAAAACACTTCATCATCAGAAGTGATGGAATATTTTGGAGAGGATGTTGTGGTACCCATGGGATAATATTATTGAATCAAAAAGGACAAAGTTGTGGTAAAGAGGGGAACCAAGAGAGCTAGGGACAGTTCAGCTAAACAGGTGCCTCCCCTTAGTCAGATTATTTGGAAGTCAAACACAACTGATATCCAGCAAGGGGAAGTGGATACAATAGCTGCCATGGGAGTTTTTGCAGGTGCAAACTTTAACCCAGTACCACAATTGATTTTGGCTCTTAGGGATAAAGAAAAGGAACTGCAGAAATCCCAATTGGACTTGGTAGCAGTGGAGCAGAGACATGAACAATAAATGGACCAGCTTAAGCAAAAGCATGAACAAATAGTTCAGCACTGGCAAAAGAAAGCTGAGAAAATTAAGCAATGGCTTGGAAACACAACTGTTCTGAATCAGAAGCAAGCAGAACAAATTGTCCTTATCAACTAGCAACTGAAAGATGCCTAGCTAGCCTCAAAAGCCTCCTCTTTTTTAGGTTTGACATGAGAAGAATTTAAACAGGTGCTCTGTAGGGTGCATCAAGAATTCCAACATGCCATGGTAGATCTGTATACTTTTTTTAATGATATGCAAGGGTTGTATGAAGAGTTTGATAAGCATTATGAATCCCTCGAAACCCATCATGATCGTATGAGGAAGCCATCTACGGCTTTTGAACAAGTAACAGGTTGGTAGAAGCACATCAAAGAAAAACCGCATGACTTTCCGATCTTGGACAGACTGCAGGCTAAGACGACTGAGGTTGTTATTGAGACGTGGGAAGGTATCTTTGACTCAACAGAGGATCTGATCAAGGAAGGACAGAAAACTTGTGAGACAAGGTGGACCGATGCTAAAGCTATTCTAACCTATTTGGACTTGCCCGTTTTGGCACCCATCATTTAGGCACCTTCGTCGAAGCTTCAACTGGAACAAGTGGAACACCATTTTGATGCTGACAAGGAACTAATCTAGCAAATAAATCTCATTACAATCCAAGAAATCGGGAGGTGGATCGAAGTTCCTCATGCTTCGATAGCTCGAATACAGATGTTCGTGAAAGAGTGGAAGAAGATTAAAAAGGTGGAGATTTGGGAGATTTCCTCCCATATATGTAAAACTGAATTCCACTTGAGGCATGCCCATTTCCAAGAGATCGATGAAATTATGGACCTATATGCCAAGTGGTGTTCCGGCCTTGGCCAATCCTAAAACCATTTGATTTGTAATCGCATGTTTTGGGAATTATTTTATTTTCTTGTAAAATTTGTAATCTTATTTAAGGATGGATTTTTCCAAGTAGAAGGGGGACTCTTTAGAGAGAAGGCTTAAGGAATACATAGGAGAGAAGACTACTTTGAAACATAACAAGGAATTTTGTGGTTTTTCTATTTTGAAATGTTTTATAGATGAATAAAATTGCAGTTATCTCATATTATGTTCCATGGTTATTAATTGAATGTGTTTAATGAATTTTAGTTCATCTCCTAATTTGTTTGGCTCACTGATTATCAGATTTTTTTATGCATATGTTGGTTCTGATATTGATGTTTATGTGTTGGAATTAATATATGTAATGTGTATCAAGTTAATTTGTTTGTTTGATGTACATTATATTTTAATGCCACTAATGATTGGTTCTCAATCTCTGAATATTGATTTGTGAATTAATATTGTCTCTGGGATTTGTTGTGTATTTCTAATACTTTGGGCAGAATTCTTGGCAACTTTATTTGTTGATTTAAGTCTAAAGATAGTTGAAAGGAGTAATCTTGATTTACATGTTTGTAGATGAAGTAGTTGTTCTCTTTCATCTGTTATATTCACACCAATATTATTTGAAACATTACCTACTATGCTTTAAGTGTTCTTAAGCAGTTAGTTAGAGATCAGTTCTTTGAAATTCTTTTTATTCTCAATTTATCCTCATAGCAGATCTTCTAGATCTAATAAAAATTTGTGCCAGTGGAGGCCTCATATCCATAGGATTTAGCCATTTCAAACAACTCGAGGATAGAGTCTTCTCTGCGTGAAAACGTTTCGAAGCCTTAATTGGGTTATCTCCTTATGTTGACTTCCTTGTAGAATTTTCCAGCTACCTACACATTGGGCCCGTCAATAGTAGGTTGTCTAGTATTTTATACCTTTTTTCAACATAACTCCAAATTTTTCATCCAAGAGACATTAGATGGCATATCATTCTTACACTCCAAAATGCATAATTATTTCCCGTAAATAATGGAGGTTTGTTAGAAGCTAGCCTTTCTTGATGATCCATAGTGGTTTTTAATAGGATCTTCCTTCCAGTGGTTTAGACTATAGTGAAGGATCCCACTCTGACACCAATTGTTGGAATATTGGACAATACTGAGAGGGGGGTGAATTAATATTGATAAATTTTAACAATTTAAAACCAATTTAACTTATTCATCAAAACATAGAATCAACAAGATACACAAAACACAAAATTATCGTGGAAACCCAATTGGGAAAACCACGAACACTTTTTATAACTGCAAAATTATATTTACAATTGTTTTTGCAAGATACAACTTGTTGGAGACACCAATCTCGAATTTTTTCAACTACAACTGAAAGATGCTACAACACCCTGGTTTCTGCCTATTCCAACATACAAGGATGCTACAACAGCTTGGTTTATTCCTGCTCCAATGGATAAGGATTATACAACACCTTGTTTTCCAAACTCCACTGGAAGGAGGCTACAACCCCCTTGCAAACTTGTAGCCTTCCCTAGCACCACCCTACCACCCTAATTTGATCATTTTCTTCAATTATGTTACTGATTAGTTCACTTCATTGGTCTCTGTCTTCTCTTGTTGTTAAATTGATCTGGATTGCTAAGACATCTTTCTTCCACTTTGAACTTCTGTTTAAATACTTCTTTCATCATGTCTTTCAACCAGTGTGTCTTTTCATCATCGTGTCCCTTCATTATGGAAACGCGCATTTTCATGAACTGGTGCAAAACATCCCGAAACCCTGTTTTGGTAGACCTGTAACTTTGTCTTCAAGCAACTTTTAGGAGAAATAAGACGATGGTAAGATGCACACATCAACAAGCTACATACTGATGGTATCATATTATTTTTATCATTTTTCTACAAAATGTGGTGGGAATTGTACAAGGGAAACTTAGACCGATTTTTCAATACTTAGTCAAATTTCAGCAAATTTCCCAAAATAGTTTGAAACCTCATTTTAAATACCTGTAACTTTTTCTTCAAGAACGTTTTAAGGGAACTGAGAACATGGTCAGATGCACACATAAACAAGATAAAACCCGATTGTCTCATATCAGTTTTATGAGTATCCTACAAAATATGGTGGGCATTTTATTGAGGCCACTTAGGAAGATTTACATGAACTGAAACAATGCAAATCATTCCAAAAAGCACTTTGGGAAGACTAATAACTTCATCTTCAGAGATTGTATTGACAAACCAATCATATGGTTAGATGACCAAGACAAAAATCTAAATCTACATATCCTCATAATCATTTTATCCATCAAATACAGAAGATGGTGCGTATTTTGCATAGGCCCCTTAGGCAGATTAAAAAGAATTTATACTTAGTCAAATCTTCATAGTTCCAACAAGAGTTTCAGCAAGTTTCCATACTTTTACAGAATGGTATTAATTTGTAATGTTAATGACTTCATGAGAGGACTAGAACACCATCATATGACTTTGCAACCTAATCACAAATGTCACATACCATGTCATCACTTCCTTTGTTATTCCTTTGTCATTAATGAACTCCGATTTCCCTATACTTGGTCAATTTCCAGAGTTTCAACAAGTTGCCATACTTTTACATAATGGTGTCAAATTGTAAAATGACTTCATGAGAGTATTAGAACATCATCATATGAATTTGAAACCTCATCACACATGTCACATCATCATACATGTCATGTCATTTTCTTTGTCATTAATGAACTCCTTTGACATCAATGGAAACCATACTCAACAATTAGTACAAATTTAGAAATCTCATGACAACCTTGAGGTTCCTCAGATCTATTTCATGTGAACTTCTATCCCTACTATTGAATCTAAAATATAAATTCATGCTCATGGATCTAGGGTTTATATTGCAACCTTTTTGTGTTCGTATTCATGGCATGCCTCACATACCTCTAATGTAATCCTTGAGAACCACAAAGGGGTTATGAACATCCCTAAGATTACAAACATTTCCAGTTAATGGATCGTTGACTATACATGTCACACCCCCGGTTTTGACCCCGTTTGCATGATGTATAAAATGTAATTAATCATGGTGAGGAGCTCAAGGCAAAAGCCCCACCATCGATTTGGTCGTGTATGTTTCGGCAATAGGGGTAGTTGCCAATGGTATGTCATGCTATCCGGCACATTATAATGTGGCATCATGTAAATACGCACATCAAATAAAATAAACCACAACCAGCTACGGCAGTGCAACGTTGAATGAAAAGGGCATGGTTCCAAAGGATAAGGGGTGAGGGATGTCAAACCTTAGTCTATGGGGGAAAAACCCATGTGTTACTACCTTGTGTGTTTGCCACCTTTCTTGTCTTATCCAACCTCTTCCAACCTCTTTATTGTCTTGTATTGGGTAGCTGGGGCAGTTATTGTTTTGGGAGTGGGGTGGCAGGACTGTCAGTCCTTTGCCCACATGCCCACTCCACCCATGACTTTCCATTCACTCCACTCTACCACTTCTACGCATCCTCACGGTTTCCTGTTCATTCCCCACCGTGGTCTGTTCATCCGCATGAGCATAGGGAGGTCGGTTTTTGTTCCTCCTGTTGGTCTGTTCACTCTCACGCAGAGGAAGACGGTCTAGTTTCATCCTCACGCACTGACAGTGATTCTGCTGGATCTCACGCAGCCAGGAGAGGCGCTGCTTATCAGTGGTCGTTCACGTGTTTCCACAGAGTGGAATCGGGTATGTTTTCCCCTGTGTGGTGGTTGCTGATATGTTTTTGGGATTGTTGTTTTCCCATGCCGTGAGTGGTATTTGCTGCTATACCTTGGTGCTGTTGAGAGCCCGTCCTCTTTCCATCTCGGACTGTGTATGTGTGTTCACTCCTTCTGTTGTGGGACTGTTGCCTTTCCCACGTTGTGGTTGGCTGTTGATTGTCGCCTCTGCATCTGAGTTTCCCATGGTTATGCTGGGAGTTCTGTTTCTTATCCACTATGGGCTGTGGATTGTTGCCACTATTTTGATTGGGAAGTTGGGCTGCTGATATACCCTGGTTTGGGTGTTGCAGCCGAGTTTTTTTTGCCATGGTAGGGCCAAGAACAACCCCGTGTTGCCTTGTGGGCTTGAGCTGTGCTCAGTGTTTGTTTGGGATTATCCCTGGTCTTCTTTGCTTCTTCACAGGGCTGTGAAGGGTTGTTTTGCTACTGGTATGCAGTGGTTGTCCCTTGGACTGTGTTGGCTTGGCTGATCTGTTGATGGCCTGGTAAACCTAGTGGTGTTGGGTTGTTGATTGTGTCCCTTGGTTATGTGTAAGCCTGTATTGACCCTTATCCTTGGAGGAATCATGCCCAGCTCGGGGGTGGCAGTGTGCTGAGAGATTGATGAGCACGCTGGCCTATGGTTGGGTGGAACATTGCAGCGATGTAGCTGGTTGCGGGATTCTTCATCGAAAGATAAGTGCTGCTGACTGTTTCTTCTCTGTAATTTAATCTATTGTATAATGAATTATGATGAACATGTTTTATGCTGGAAATGTATGTGTGTTGCTTCCGCTGAATGTTGATTTATTCTGCATCTGTGTATGCTTGTAAGTTTTAATTCCAGCATTGATTTCTCTTGATTATGTTCATGGGGTTGTTTGCCCGGCTGTTCGTGGTGTTCGTTGCGTCCTCTTCGCCGGTCTGAGGGATGGGGACGTGACAGTATGGTATCAGAGCTAAGGTTGCAACAATGGGCCTCTATGGGCTATGAAGGATGCAATGACAAAAGGTAGAATTACCTTCTATGTCCAGTAGAACAGCAGCAAACATCAAAAAGAAAATCTTGTCGAAGTGTTAGACAGTCGAAAGAGTTAATGGAATTTACTTTCACTATGGCGAAAGGATTTGGCATTTGACAGTCTGCCGTTGCGGCTGTCGAAAGGACTAAACCGCCAATGCAACAGTGGATCTGAGTGCCGACGAAGGGAAAATTTGAAAATTTTGGTTTAAGTGTTGAACCACCAGAAGACTTGCGGAATTGACTTCCGCTGTGGCGGAAGGATTATTGGAATGGACTTCCACCGTTGCGGAAGGTTAGGCAGAAGCGCGTCCAACGAAGAGCAGTAAAGGAAAATAGTGGAAATTTTTCTAAGCGTCCATCGGGGGGAATTAGTGGATCGACGTCCACCATTGCGAATAAAGAAGTGACTAAGCGTCCAATGGGAAA
The DNA here is from genome assembly GCA_001517045.1 of Pseudotsuga menziesii. NCBI lineage: Eukaryota > Viridiplantae > Streptophyta > Pinopsida > Pinales > Pinaceae > Pseudotsuga > Pseudotsuga menziesii. The sequence continues at coordinate 431,200 of LPNX010129122.1, forward strand.
ATGGTCCGACTGCTGACATGTGTTATATTCAACGGAAAGAAGAAAGGCAAAATTTTGAAAATTTTGAAAAATTTGTCTAAGTGTTCCCCAATCGGAACAATTGGCGAAGTGAACTTCCATCGTTGCAGAAGAGTTGGCGAAGTGAACTTCCGTCGTTGCAGAAGAGTTGGCGAAGTTAACTTCCGTCGTTGCGAAAGAGAAAGCGTTTCCTGTTTCTTCGTTGCGGAAGCAAAAGCATTACGGCTTCTGACTAGAAAGACCGCCGACAGCCGACGCAGTAAAAGAAAGTTCGAAATTTTTCTAAGTAACGAAAATATTAGGCGCTGGAAGAAGAAAGTGATTGAGCGTCCGCCGTTGCGGAAGCCAAAGCCATTTGGCTTCCGATGTAAAATCCCGCCGATGTCGATCAGGTTGGACCGCCGATCGGAAGATGCATGGAGTTGGTGGGCCACCGTTGCGGCTGTTGATGAACTGTTTCGCCAACGGAAATAGGGATGATGGAGCCGATCAAGCGTCGGAAGAAAGAAGGAAGTCGGTTTTGAAAATCGACTAAGTATAGAAAACGTTGGCCAGGCGGAAGAAAAATGGCTCCAAGAGCCGCCATTGCGGAATAAAAATGGCTTCGAGAGCCGCCGTTGCGGAAGAAAAATGGCTCCGAGAGCCACCGTTGCGGAAGGATTAGTGGTTTGAGTGCCGATTCTGCAGATGGATAATTGGAATAAGACCCGATTAAACAAAGGAAAAATTGAGTTTCCAAGGGGATTTCTCAGTGGTTTTCAGTGGGATTTCCAGCAAATTTTGACTGTTTTACAGTGGGATTTGCAGCTGTTTTTCAGTGAATTTTCAGGACTGAAAAGGGAGAAAGTGGAAGCGATCTTATGCGCCAGATTGCACGAAAATCAATGATTTACAAACAAACAAAAAACGGGCAAGCCCCCTTGACCCCTGTCGTCCCTTGAGACAGTCGTTCTTGTGAAAATAAAATCCTATGTTTTGGGCAAATTGGTCAAACTCGGAAGTCATAAAAGATGAATGGTGCAATGGGAGTGAGGTGGCTAAAGTTAGCATTCTGGACCAAAATACAGTTGTGTGTTTTGCCTGAGATTGGGTGAAAGTCTTCACTCTTAGAAGTGGTGTGGCTTTCACATCCGAGGTCAGAATGAAGCATGTGGGCAGGCGTTGGAAAGCTTATCCGGTAGGGAACAAGGATAAGTGACCAGAACCTGAGCATGAAGCAACAAAGTGCTAATGATGGCCGCTGCTATCAAATGGACAAATCTGGACAGTTGCATGCCTAGGGGTAGCAAGGACTATGAAGTCAACCAGCTGCTGTGTGAAAAAGGAGTTCCATGCCAGGATGAAAGACTTGAAAAGGGAAGTTTTCCTTAAAACCCTGTCCTA
>LPNX010129122.1:441642-569650 GCA_001517045.1 Pseudotsuga menziesii
GGACAACGAAGCAAAAAATGGGGATTTTAGGAGCGGGGTGAAAGAATGAGAAAATTTGGTAGAGAGAGACAAAGAAGCAGAATGAGGAAAGGAATACGGTGGCAAAATTTGAAGGCGTTTGGGTGAAAATCGAAGGAGTTATGGCAAACCCTAAAAATAGACAAATGTGGGATTTCGGGTCTTGGGAAGTGGAATTTGCGATAGGGTCTTTAGGAATGAAATATGCAGAATGGAATTGCAGAGGTGTCAGTGAAGTTTCAAGGAAAACAGAGTTGAAACCAAGGAGATATGGCCGAAAAACTGAATTTTATATTTTTTTTAAAATAGGAGATATGGACCCCAGGTATGTGCGGCTTCCTATCGGTTCAAGGGATTCACTCGGCCACCAATGCTGTCTGACGGCTTGCGTATTGGGGCAGTACCCCTCACTCCACGGCTCAGGTAAAACTGATAACCGCTTGGACACAAACGACAGCTCTTGGTTTACCTCACGGGTGGGAACTAGTCAATCAGGTAGGGGTCGTTGCCCTTTTCGCTGGCAGGTCCTCTCAATGGGCCAGCTACTTCGGGGTTCCTGTGGTACTCTTCACAATGAGTTTTAGGGCTTATTCCCAAGTACTTCCTACAGTTAAGCGGATAGGGATTATTCCCAGATCTGAACCTGCAACAGAAGCGAAAAAAAAATTTGGGCAGAAATTTCACCCAACGAGCCCAAGAAAGTGCTCTGATACCAGATGTGAGGACCCTGCAGCAAATAATTAATCAAAATACACGATATAGCAGCAGAACTCAAAATCACTTTTATATTAATCGCAGGCCACTTCGAGGGGGCAACCTCCTTTGAGCAAGCTCAATACAAAATAACTTCACCGTGCCTTCCTTGGCCTCAACACACACTTATATACTAAAAATAGGCGCCAATACTATGGGTCAAAACCATGGGCCAATATAAACTATGGATCAACAAATACTACAGGTGGCTTACAAAGCATATGCGCCCAGCACCAATAACACAAACTATGGATCAACAATTACTATGGGACGACTTACAAAGCATATGCGTCCAATAACAATATACTAACACGGTAAAGAGAAGGATTGACATGGGTTCCTAACAGGTGGTTGCTGATACATTTTTGGGATTGTTGTTTTCCCATGATGTGAGTGGTATTTGCTACTATACCTTGGTGCTGTTGAGAGCCCGTCCTCTTTCCATCTCGAACTGTGTATGTGTGTTCACTCCTTCCGTTGTGGGACTGTTGCCTTTCCCACGTTGTGGTTGGCTGTTGATTGTCGCCTCTGTGTCTGAGTTTCCCATGGTTATACTGGGATTTCTGTTTCTTATCCACTATGGGCTGTGGATTGTTGCCACCGTTTTGATTGGGAAGTTGGGCTACTGATATACCCTGGTTTGGGTGTTGCAGCCGAGTTGTTTTGGCCACGGTAGGGCCAAGAACAACCCTGTGTTTCCTTGTGGGCTTGAGCTGTGCTCAGCGTTTGTTTGGGATTATCCCTGGTCTTCTTTGCTTCTTCACAGGGCTATGAAGGGTTGTTTTGCTGCTGGTATGCAGTGGTTGTCCCTTGGACTGTGCTGGCTTGGCCGATCTGTTGATGGCCTGGTAAACCCAGTGGTGTTGGGTTGCTGATTGTGTCCCTTGGTTATGTGTAAGCCTGCATTGACCCTTATCCTTGGAGGAATCATGCCCAGCTCGGGGGTGGCAGTGTGCTGAGATATTGATGAGCACGCTGGCCTATGGTTGGGTGGAACGTTGCAGCGACGTAGCTGGTTGCGGGATTCTTCATCGAAAGATAAGTGTTGCTGACTGTTTCTTCTCTGTAATTTAATCTATTGTATAATGAATTATGATGAACATGTTTTATGCTGGAAATGTATGTGTGTTTCTTCTGCTGAATGTTGATTTATTCTGCATCTGTGTATGCTTGTAAGTTTTAATTCCAGCATTGATTTCTCTTGATTATGTTCATGGGGCTGTTTGCTCGGCTGTTCGTGGTGTTCGTCGCGTCCTCTTCGCCGGTCTGAGGGATGGGGACGTGACAGTACACCTACCTAGAGTCCTCTCCTCTCGACCATATTATATAAATTTCAAGTGGTAAATTGTGGCTTTGGCTCATGATGATGAGTTAAATTCATGTATTTGATGCCATTTTATATTGGTTTCCACTTTTGAGTCTTTGATTGGACAACTCTCAAGGTTCAATATTCGACATTAACCTTGTATCATTTTTATTTTTTCATCCACTACACATCCAAAATGAGAGGAAAATATTGAGTAGTTGCAGAGAGTGAACAAATTCGAGCTATAAGTCATTGATTGGCTCCATAGATGGTCAGTACCAAGCCTTTTGATAGATAAATCAGAGTTGTAATTGAGGTACAATATCTTCCAGAGTTGTGGAGTAGTATTAATTTCCATGTTTTGTGAGAAAGAGAAAGTCATAAACGTCAATTTTAGAAAACTATCACAGGGCCACACTCCATATTAAAGAGACCTAATTTAAAAAACAGTGGTAAAACCTGAATCAATTTTGCCCCAATTAACTTTAGCAACTCCTCCAGCAATACTACATATTTCATAGGTTGGAACGCATAAAAACGCTTTCCATTATTTCTCCCACAAACAAGAGCATTAGTATGAAAGTGTGGAGCCAAATCGATCTCAAATAAGCTTGATTGTGTGGGACTTTCATACAATTTGCAAACCAAAAAGCAATTAAATAAGTATATAAAATGTAAACAACAAAACAACTTTGGCAGACATTACGTGGCATCCAACTTGTTACCTTCTATTTGCATAGGGTGAGGTTTTGAATCCTTTTATGGCTTTGGGAGAATTTATGGTGCCTTGTAGCAATTAAGAAAACATACATGGCACTCTTGCAGCAATTCTGGGAAATTCCTGAGGGTTGTATAAATTCTCTGGTTTGTTTGGGGTATGAATCCTATAATAGGAGAATTTTGCGCCCCAGGTAGAACTCTTGACAGGGCTTACAACATTGAATGAAACACTGAAGTATATAGGAAACCTGGTGAAGAGGGAGCATCTTGTTGGTCGATTCCACATAATGTCTATAGAAGGTTTCCAAGTTAAGTTGCACTGAAACTGATATGGGAACGGATACAGATACGGGGATGGAAATGGATACGACAAATTTTGAAAAATGTTGGATACGATACGACAAGGAAATGAAAATATATATTATATAAATATATAAAATGCCACAAGAGATACATACTTTAGATTACCGTTCATCAATAATATTTAAAGGTAATCATGTCATTTATAACAATTAAAATTAGCAAACTCAGATATTGTCTTAAACAATATTCTTCTATCTCAAGTGCCATAGATAAGTCACCCACTGGAAAGCATTTAAACAAGAACATGTCAACTACTTCTAAACATCGATTTCAAACCCTAAAATTACTTGATGGATGTATGCAAATGTTACCATCTAAAAAATATTACACTGTTGCACCTCTAGAAAAGTGTTGAAATTTGTGGTGAAACACAATTTTTTATGTAAACCAGAGAGTCAACTATGTTGTATTTGGGTTGGTACAGTCACTAACGAGACAATAAACTAAGCAAGTGAGAGTCAATTGACCAACCAACTGGTTCAAAAAGTGACTAATTGACTGTCTCATAAAGGGCCTAAAATCATAGGATTGTCAATGATTTGCAACAGACGTGGATATTAAAATTTGACATAATCAATCATGTTTTAAGGGGATTAATTAAGCACTCAAGTATAAATAAGTGAGCTCATGTTTTAGTGCAACTTAGGTGTGACTATGATGACATGCAATATTGCACTCTATGCCATAATACTATCTCTAGACACCAATGAGTTCCCTTGGATATGTTCTTTTGGTTTTATGGTTTATACTAATAAAAATTCTCGAAATAAGATTAAAATATCACATGCATATCATATGGAGAATTTGCTAAATGACGCACCATTGTTATTCTCTCTCCCTAACACAAGGATAGGGATATGAGTGTACTAGCAATGGAGTAATTAAGTCCATAGGTAAAGGGTTCATACTAATTCAAAAAGGAAAAGAGGAAAATTGAAGCTTGTTGGAAGATTATAGGAAATATGTGTTGGTTTATGTAACCCTTCATAAATTTAGTACATTGTACGCTATTTCTTGTGGCTAAATATTCCATTGTATCAATTTTGATATGCAAGTTGTTTTATCACATATACAAGTCATTGAAGTTTAATTGAAAAGAAGTTGTGAGGAATTGGCAAAAAAAAACTAGAAAAAAAAAGTCATTGTACTTCTACACTGGCTGTGAAACAAACACTATAGTAAACAAGCATTTGATATAATAAAATGTATACATGAGACAAAATGTCAGATTACCATTCACCAATTTAGGCATTTTTTAATCTTTGCAGTGAATTTAAGCATACTGATAATTTCTGATCTCTGCGGTGGATTTGTTAAGCATCCCACATGGATACAAATCCCTAATTAGGATATATCATTAAATTGGATCTGCAATGGAATTTGAACTAGTGATCTATAGAGGAATCGAAACCTGTGATTTGCAATGAAATACATATCAAGATCTGGTCTAATCTAGGGATTGCGAGCTTTTGGATGATCTCGGTGATGGAGCATTGAAATCAAATTGAATTTGAATTGGGTTGGAGCATGGATGTGCATTGTACTCACATTTATGATTGAGGTGAAATCTAATTTGGCCTATGGTTTGAGCGTTTTTTATTCTATGGTGGTGGAATTTAAGATATCTTTAAGCACATGATTATCTTTTTGGTTGCGAATTTCTTCTCTCCACGATGCAATTTAAAAGGCAAGTGTGATATTCGTATCTATAGGGGAAGAGTGGGGTTCTCTATTTATCTGATTTGGGTGAGATTGTATTTTGATCTGGGTGGGGCGAAGTCTATATTTTGATCTGGGTGGGAGAGACTGTATTTTGATCTTGATCTGGGGAAATTTTGTATTTTGATATGGGAGGACAATACTGGTACAAAGAAAAACACAAAATTGACCCTTCAAATGAAATGAAATTCTGTTCAAACTAACAAATCCATTACAAAAAAATGGAATACCAGAGAAAATCCACTCACTCACTCTGTTCTTGGTTGTCTTTTGTGCAGCCTCATTGATGAGTTCTATAAGTTGAAGAAAAGAAAGGTAAAACACCAAAGGTAGATATGATTTAGCTCTACCGACACTCACGTACATTGTATGTCAATGGTAATATCCACCGAGTGTTTTTTGCAATGTGATACCTAGGGGTTTGAAGTGCAACGATTTTGAAATATTCTGGCATTGTCACTTCGCTATGTCGTTAGCACGTCCTTCAATACTAGTGTTGCAATCCTTGTATCCTTTATTCCCATTCCATTCGATTCGATTGGATTGAGGCTTCTTGCGGAACTTAGTGTGACTTGCAAGATAGTGCCAATAGCTTTACTCCTTGTCATCATAACCTATAAAATATAATTTCTATTTTCACACTTTCGGTTATCTAATGAATGTACTTAGGAAGTTAGGGTTGAGAAAGTAGTTGGTTGACAAAGACTTAATATTTTCATTGCATTTGAAGTGTAAGGCACTTTCTCAACCCCGCAATCAGCCATCCCACTTTCTCTATTTTGACATTACCTTTCCTCAGCCCTGGTTCATTTTTGCCTCATATCTGACCTCATGTTCATCCGCACTCACCTATTTCAACCAACCCATTCTTTCAGAGACATAAGGCCTTTTTATGGGAGCTTTGTGTTTCAATTCCATCTTTTATATTTTGATTGAGGGGCTTTTAGGTTGATGGACCTTTAAGTGAAAGCATGATGCCTTGTGGGAATTTATTTTTAAAGGGATTATTACATGTGTGGCTATCAAAGGTTTTTTGTTTTGTTTAAGGAAGTCTTGTATGAATAAGTACTAAACTTTAAAAAAAAGAAATACATATAAGCAAGAATAGTCCAATAGAAGTAACTAAGCAAACCATCTAAAAACAAGTCTATTACATCATAGTAAAATATGGTTAGGTATATTTTAGGACCCCCCTCTCTTACATATTAGTGCAACCTTCAGTACCTTAAAGCACTAGTTCGATTGAGGCTTCTTGCGTAACTTATTGTGACTTGCAAGATAGTGCCAATAGCTTCACTCCCTGTCATCACAACTTATAAAATACAATTTCTATTTTCAGACTTCCGATTATCTAATGAATGCACTTAGGAAGTTAGGGTTGAGAAAGTAGTTGGTTGACAAAGACATAATATTTTCATTGCATTTGAAGTATAACGCACTTTCTCAACTCTGCAATCAGCCATCCAACCTTCTCTATTTCAACATTACCTTTTCTCAACCCTAGCGCATTTTTGCCTCATATCTGACCTCATGTTCATTCGCACTTACCTATTTCAACCAAGCCATTCTTCCAGAGACATAAGACATTTTTATGGGAGATTTGTGTTTCAATTCCATCTTTTATATTTTGATTGAGGGGCTTCTAGGTTGATGGACCTTTAAGTGAAAGCATGATGCCTTGTGGCAATCTATTTTAAAAGGGATTATTTGTTGAATTATTGTAACTTTGAAGTGTATTTACTTATTATCCCCAATGTTTCTATCGGGAGAATCATTTGTATTTCATTATACCTCGATGTTTCTATTGGGAGAATCACTAAGAATCATGAGGAAATTCCCTCCGTTGTAAGTCGGGTCATTAGCACCCTAATTAATATAATATTAAGTTGTTTGTGTCCTCCTAGAGAAGTCGGCCCAGTCAATTTTAGTGGGGACGACTTGTTGGAGTGGAAAATCAAGTGAACGGAAGAATATAAATAGAAGTGAGGCTCTCCTCATTTATACACACACACACTCACTTGTGTAGTGCATAAGAGAGAGAGATAGTTGTAGCTACAAGGAGGAGAAGGATCAGTCTGGCGTTTTATCTTTTATCTTTTGATCATCTATATTGAGGAATTTTTTGCTGGGTTTTTCTCATTAGGGTTTTCCTAGGGTAAATTTTTGTTGATCTTGTGATACGGTTTCTTTCAGTGATCATGTCTATATGCTTTTGTTATGAAATTGAAATTGAATACTGATAATCTAGCTTAGCATATAGAATCTTAACATGGTATCAGAGCTAACCTGAATAGGACAGCTTTCACAATGTGAAAAATCCCTCTCTCTCTCCCCGACAAGAAATTAGGGTTTCAGGAAAATTTTAAATTTTGAAGAACTGGTTGCATAGAAAGTTGTGCCCTCCTAGAGCACATATTCTGAGCATGGGATCAAAGTTTTTGGACGATTAGATCTCCCGAAAATTCAAACCCTGGTTTGACACTGCACCAAAAAACTGCAGAAATCCAATGAACCAGAAAACTGCTAGAAGCTGCAGTGTTGAATCTCGCAAGTCAGATTCGAAAGGTGAAGACTTGAGATCTCCATAAACCAAGCACACCAGTCAACTCACCTCAGTTAAGCGCATCTCCTGGTAAGATCAGTTTCTCATTTTCCATAATTTCAATTTTTTGTGATCTTCTGACGAGATGGCCCCAAGCACCAAGCTTGAGGACAAGCTAGAAGGCATAGAGAATTACAGAGCATGGAAATACAGAATTGGCCTCATTCTCAAAGAGAATGATCTTGAAAAATGTATCAAGGATGAAGTTGTAGAACCTGAAGAGGCTGAAGATAAGGAGAAACACAGAAAGGATTTGATTAGGGCACAAAGGATTGTTGTTGACTCCATCAAGGATCACTTGATCTCTCAAGTGTCATCCAAGAAGACTCTGAAAGAAATGTATGATTCCCTAGCAAGAATGTACAAAGGAAGAAACATCAACAGAAAGATGAATCTAAGAGCTCAGTTGAAGAGCACCAAGATGAGTCATGGAGAATCCATCCAGGACTACTTCACAAGGGTCTCCGAGTTCAAGGAACAACTAGAAGCCATTGGAGACAAACTTGATGAAGATGAGTTGGTTATGACTGCTCTCAATGGTCTCACTAGACCCTGGGAATCATTCATCCAAATGATGTGTGCCAGGAAGGAAAGCATGAAGATTGATATTATATGGGAAGATTGTATTCAAGAGGAGACTAGAGTCGCAAATAGAGAAGCTCTATTGAAGGAGGATGATCAAGCCCTAGCCACCCATACCAAGAGAACAAGAATTCAACCCAACTTCAAGAAGGGAAACCAAAGGGAGTCTCAACCTCCTAGAAGGTTCCAACAAAGAAGAGAAAGTCTCCCCAATAGGGACTACTCCAGCTTTCAATGTTTTCATTGTGATAAGATAGGACACATTGCCGGAAATTGTCCTTTGAGGAGACAAGAATACAAGAAGAGGAACAATAATAACAAAAGACACCATGCACATCTAGCTGAAGATGAGGATGAAGAAGAAGAAGAGGAAGGACCTCAAATAAAGCAAGCAAGAGAAGAAGATGTATAAGAGTATGTACTATTCTCTGCACTCTCTGGGTCTGTAACACCTGGAGATTACACTTGGGTTATTTATAGTGGTGCTTCAAAGCACATGACAGGACAAAAGAAAACCCTGTCAAAACTTGAAGAAAAGAACTCTCCTTAGAAAGTATCTCTAGGAGATGACTATCAATATCCAATCAAAGGAATCAGTGAAGCAAGCTACAAGCTTGATTCAGAAAATTCCCTGAAGATGAAGGAAGTTTTATATGTACCAGGTCTAAAGAAGAATTTACTTTCTATCTTAGCTTTAGACAAGAAAGGATTTAGATTTACATTCATAAATGTCCAAGTACTCATGTGGCCCAAAGGAAAGTCAATTGAAGATGCAGTTGTCATCGGTGAAGAAGAAGGAGGCCTATACAAACTCAAGGGACATTCAAAAATAGCTCTTATTCATGAGTCTGCTAACCCTAGTGAACTGTGGCATAGAAGGCTTTCCCACATCAATTACAAAGCACTACCTCATGTGAAAAAAGTAGTGACGGGATTACCAGACTTGAAGATCAACCATGAAGGAATTTGCAAAGGATGTGCGAAAGGGAAGAATATTAAGAATCCATTTCCAAAGAGTGAAACAAAAACTAAAGGTACATTGGAATTGATTCATTCAGATGTGTGTGGTCCAATGCCATCCACATCTTTGAGTGGTTTGGAATATTATATTACATTTATTGATGACTATTCAAGAAATACATGCATATACTTCTTGAAAGGAAAGAGCGGGGTGTTCGAGAAATTCAAGGAATTCAAAGCCTTGATAGAGAATATTTCAGACAAAAGAATCAAGACACTCCGATCATACAATGGTGGAGAATATAGTTCAAAAGAGTTTTAAGCTTTTTTTAAAGATGTTGGAATCAAGAGGGAACTAACTACTCCCTACAATCCTCAGCAAAATGGTGTTGTGGAAAGAAAGAACGAAACCATCATGGAGGCAGTGAAGACAATGATACATGATCAAGATCTTCCAATGCATCTATGGGCAGAAGCAGCAAGAACTATTGTCTATTTATAGAAGAGATGTTCACGAGAAAGAAGCCTAAGGTAAGTCACCTCAAGATATTTGGTTGTCTAGTATATGTTCATATACGGAAAGTGAAAAGAACCAAGTTGGACCCCTCCAGAAAGAAGGGGATATTTGTTGGATACTGTGAAGTATCCAAGGAATTCAGAATTTACATTCCTGGATTCCATCACATGGAAATCAGTAGAGATGTAACATTCGATGAAGAAGAAGCTCTCAAGAGATCCAGAAAATGTCAACATGAAGAATTTTATGATGAAGATGCACCTTCCAGAAATGTAGAGGCTACATTTCTCCCTGACGATGAAGCACCTGAAGATCATGATATGACAGAACCACAAGAACCCCCTATGATGGAGATATCACGGAAGAGAAAGCCTGCTTGGGCAAGAGAAATTATACAAGAAGCAGAAATATATGGAGCTCTTGAAGACTCCACAAGGATAAGCAAGAAGCCCAAGACATTTTCCAACTATGTAGCTTTGATGTGCGATCTTATAGATCAAGAACCTACAAAGTATGAAGAAGTTGTATAGAAGAAAGAATGGGTAGAAGCAATGACGGAAGAGTACCAGTCAATAATGAAGAATGATGTCTGGGATATAGTTCCCAAACCAGAAGACAAGAGTGTAGTATCCTCCAAATGGATCTACAAAATAAAACATGCAGCTGACGGAAGTATAGAAAAGTACAAGGCAAGATTTGTGGCTAGAGGTTTCTCTCAAAAAGAGGGAATTGATTATGAAGAAACATTTGCATCAGTAGCACGGTATACTTTGATTAGAGATATCATGGAACTTCCATCCATGATGAAGTGGGACTTACACCATATGGATGTGAAGACAACCTTCCTGAATGGTGTGATTGAATAAGTATACATAGAACAGCCACAAGGATTTGAATTTGAAGACAGACGGACTCACGTATGCAAGTTGAAGAAGGCCCTGTACGGCCTGAAGCAAGCTCCTAGAGCTTGGTATGGAAGTATAGATAGTTTCCTGACGAGCTTGGACTAAGTTGATCCTAACCTTTACTACAAGGTTATAGAATATGAACCTATCATACTATTACTGTATGTGGATGACCTATTTCTGACAGGGAATGAGAAACAGATTGTAGAATGAAACAAGAAGCTCGTTGAAGAATTTGAGATGAAAGACCTTGGGTTAATGCATTATTTCCTAGGTATGGAGGTATGGCAGAACATAGAAGGAATCTTTCTCAATCAAGGAAAGTATGCAGTGGAAATATTGAAAAGATTTGATATGTTGGAATGTAAAGCCATGGCCACACCCATGGATACCAACCTAAAGTTGTTGGCTGATGAATCATCAGAATTGGTGGATGTGACTCAATACATACAGATTATTGGGTCGTTGATGTATCTAACAAATACCAGACCAGACATTTGTTTTGTTGTGAACACCCTGAGTCAGTATCTAGTTCAACCTAGACGTGTTTACCTGATAACTGCAAAACATGTGATGGGATATCTGAAAGGGACTATAAAATTTGGTATATACTATGATGGAAACCATGATTACAGATTGTATGGCTATACAGATGCAGATTGGGCTGGAAGTGTCTCAGACAGAAGAAGTACTTTAGGTGGATGTTATAGTTTGGGGTCTGCTATGATTTCATGGTTTAGTAGGAAACAATCCAGTGTTGCTCTTAGCATGGCTGAAGCAGAATATATAGGAGCTTGCTCTGCTAGTTGTGAAGCCATATGGCTTCGAAAGCTGATGTCAGGTTTATTCAACCTGGATTTAGATACCACCATGATTCTATGTGATAACCAGAGTTGTATAAAGATGACGGAGAACCCAGTGTTCCACGATAAGTCGAATCACATAGAAATCCGGTATTTCTACATTCAAGATATGATATAGAAGGGAGCCATAAATCTCCAATATGTGAGTACCGATGAACAAGTTGTTGATGTGTTGACGAAACCTCTATCTCGAGTAAAGTTCAAATACTTTCGAGACAAGCTTGGTGGTGTTCGAAAAGACCTTCCCCGAAAGGGGGAGCAGTGATGTTGCAGTGGGAGTGTATCATCCCTGGACATTTGTGCTAAAAGTGATCCGTAGACTTATGTCTTTGAGAAATAAGAAGGATTGTATCATCCTTGAACATTTGTTCTAAAGTGATCCGATGACTTCGGTCCTCGAGAATGTGGTGGAATTGTATCACCCCTGAACATTTGTTCAGAACGGATCCGGTGACTTCGGTCCTCGAGAATGTGTTGGGATTGTATCATCCCTGAACATTTGTTCAGAATGGATCTGGTGACTTCGGTCCTCGAGAATGTGGTGGGATTGTATCATCCCTGAGCATTTGTTCAGAACGGATCTGGTGACTTCAGTCCTCGAGAATGTGGTAGGATTGCATCATCCTTGGACTTAGTCCTAAAGTGATAGGGAGTGATTATACCATAGTTGTATCCGGTTACTTTTGTCCTCGAGAATGTGGTAGGATTGTATCATCCCTGGACTTAAGTCCAAAAGTGATCCGAAGAATTTTGTCTTCGTATTGTGGATTGCAAGTTGTTGTTGATGATGATGATGTTATTGATCGAAAGATCAAAGTATGATGATGATGATATTATTGATCAAAAGATCAGAGTATGATTATGATGATGATGTTATTGATCAAAAGATTAGAGTATGATGTTGATGATGATGTTACTGATTGAAAGATCAGAGTATGATGACGATGATGATGTTGTTGATCGAAAGATCAGAGTGTGATGATGATATTGCTCAGAGAATTGCTACTGCTGATGATGATGATCGAAAGGTCAAAGTATTTTTGATGATGATGTTGTTGATTAATGAAGACTAAAGTGCGAACGATGGTGTTGCTGCCACTGAAGTTGAAGATGAAGACTATATTCCAAAGATGTTGAAAAAGATTCCAATGATCTATAGATGTATCACCCTGATGATGTTGAAGATGATCCCTCTCCTTCTCCTGCTGTTGTTGTTCATGTTGTTGTTAAATACCATTCTCGTTAAGGGGGGTGTTGAATTATTGTAACTTTGAAGTGTATTTACTTATTATCCCCTATGTTCCTTTTAGAAGAATCATTTGTATTTCATTATACCCGGATGTTCCTATCTAGAGAATCACTAAGAGTAATGAGGAAATTCCCTCCGTTGTAAGTCGGGTCATTATCACCCTAATTAATATAATATTAAGTTGTTTGTGTCCTCCTAGAGAGTTCGACCCAGTCAATTTTAGGGGGGATGACTTGTTGGAGTGGAAAAACAAGTGAACGGAAGAATATAAATAAAAGTGAGGCTCTCCTCATTTCTACACACACACGCTCACTTGTGTAGCACATAAGAGAGAGAGAGAGAGAGATGTAGCTGCAAGGAGGAGAAGGATCAGTTTGGAGTTTTATATTTTATCTTTTGATCATCTATATTGAGAAAGCTTTTGTTGGGTTTTCCCATTAGGGTTTTATTAGGGTAAATCTGTGTTGATCTTGTGATACTATTTCTTTCAGTGATCCTATCTATATGCTTTTGTTATGAAATTGAAATTGAATGCTGATAATCTAGCTTAGCATATGGAATCTTAACATTATTACATGTGTGGCTATCAAAGGTTTTTTTTGTTTTGTTTAAGGAAGTCTTGTATGAATAAGTACTAAAATTTAAAAAAAAAATACATATAAGCAAGAATGGTCCAATAGAAGTAACCAAGCAAACCATCTAAAAACAAGTCTATTACATCATAGTCAAATATGGTTGGGTATATTTTAAAACCCCCCTCTTTTACATCTTAGTTCAACCTTCGATACCTTAAAGCACTAGTCCACTAGCCCAACTAGGGTTGAGAAATGGTTGGCCTCTACTTTGACTACCTCTTCTCCCAAGCAAGAAACAAAACTCAAATTTATGGTAGGGGAATTAGTATGTAATAAAAACATAAATTTAACTACTCAAACTATTAGAGGTAGATATGTTTAACTACCCAATATGTTAAAAACAAATAACATGCTCAAAACCCCCCTTATAAACAATATCTATGTCACCCACACATATTTTAGGCATACCTCTTATATAACCACCCTAGTCTTATCCAATGGTTATATATTTGGCATGCTTAATGGATAACATACCAATAATGGAGCTATTCTATGGTATGTCCTTCCTTATAAAAATCATTAGTAAAGGCCATGTATTGAGTGCTTCATGTTGCATTTATACTCCATTTGCTAGTATTAAAGGGGATTAATATAATAGTTGGCATCAATAGCGAGGAACTGCAATCAATGGTTAAACTAGAGAAGTAATGTTTTGCCTCTGCCATAAGCTTTTACCTATAGACATAACACCAATGATAATAAAAGATGTATCTTTTTATATTGAAGTCATAATAAGCCCATTTTACATAAAAAGAGTTATGATTGACTATGGTTTGAAAATAGATATAGTAGTACCTTATCATGTATGGCTAAACATGTATTATATGTATGTATATGTACAAGTATATTACAACATATACAACGCTTATGATTTGCATGTTATAGTTCCTGTGGATATAGTAAAACTTAGAAAAGCGAATGATTGTTTCTAACCAGTCTTTTAGATGTTTCATTATAAGAGAAGAAAAATATGGGAGGATATTGATATTGAGAAGCTCCCCATGAATCTCAATAGGGACTAAAGCATAAAGTTGTTTGAATGCACCATATTATTTATATCTTTAAAAATAAAAATATCCTTTGAGGAAATTTGGGCTCTAAAATGGGCCTCCTAAGGAAAATAATTAAAAAAAAACATGTCGCATTACAAATATCTCATGTCACACTAAGTATAGTGAAAGTCAACCTATATTTTCTCTTTAATGGTAGTTGACAAGTATGTTGAGTTAGTGTAAAGTTAAAGATGAAGATTAAAAATATTAATGAAAAGTTTAGATTCTCGTGCACACAAAAAAAGTGATATAGGAATTTTTTAAAATTTATAATATAATTTATTTAATTTTTTTATAAATGTATCACTACTTTTGATGTATTTAATAAAAATGTAAAACTCAAATATATTTATATATTTAAATTATAATGAACAATATAATTACAATAATATTAAAAATAAAAAATTACTATTATTATTTAATATAAATTTTATAACAAAAATTAAGTGTTTTCTCTCTTTTATATATATATATATGAAAATTTACACTACATAAAATAAAAACAATAAACAATATCTATTCTTGTATCTTTTATAATTTGTTAATTACATTTAAATTAGTTATATATTTTAATTAGTTAAGAATGTATCTTTTAATAATATTATAATTCTATTTTTTACTTTTATTTTTTATGACTATTATTCTAATTTTTAAGGATTGTAGTAATTAAATATTTTTAAATTTTTAAAAAAATATTAACTAATGATAATAGAAATACTAAATGTTTTTATTTAGTATTTCAAGATAACTTTACTTAAAATTAAATATATATATATTTTTAAAGATTAATTATATAAATGCTTTTAGTATTTCAAATCATTCCAATATCATTTTAATTAATGTAAGATTTAAGTTTTAAAGGACTTGGAAATAGTGATATTGTAAAATATTCTATATTTATTATTTCAAGTATATTTATTGTATTTCGAGATAAACTTTTCAAATCTTATTCCTTCTAGATCTCTCGACACATGCAGACGTGAACATGGAGCTCCCCTTCGCCCACCACGTGGATTGTTTTTTATCCGCTCACCATGCACACTAAATTGCCCCGACTTTTGAAGTGTGAGTATTTAATATTCAGCCTTTCATGCTCTTCCCAGAGCGGGTGATGGTACATAGGCAATCATGTCTCCTTTAAGTGATTTTTTGACCCCTCAGAAGGATTATTTCATGGGTTTGGGCAAGAAAGTTTCTATTTTATGGCAATTTGCAGTTGGAATACATGTTTGCTTCCCTTCAGTGTCCTAGAAAAAGCCTTGCATTGGGCTTGTTCAAGGTTTGTAGCGTTAGTCTTCTTCATCTCTTTGATTCTCATTCACTTTGGTTCTCTTTTGTCCTTCTTTGGCTTTACCATTCGAAAGATAAAGGATTTGGGCCTTGGTCTTAAGCAATAATCATGTCCAAAAGGCTTCGTGCCACCCCTCATTGTGCTAGCATAGGTAGGGGAAGTTATGGACGTCGAGGGCATAGAGGTTCCTCTGATAGCAAGTATGATAGCTCCATTCTTGGGCACTTAAGAACCATGTTGGACGACTAGGAGGAAGAGGTGGTGGTGCAACAATTGATTGGTCAGAGAGCTCAAGTTCAACGCAAGCGTTATTGGACCGTGAAGAATTTGTTGGCACGAGTTTTCATGCACTCTCAAGATTCTACTCGAGATAATAATACCCTTCCCTCTCCTTCCCCTGCTCTGATTCTTCAATCTTCTTCCTCACCAAGTCTTCCTTTTGTCTCCAAGTCAACAGAGCATCAATAAATTCAGACATGAAAGGAGCCCTCTTTGGTTCAAGGAAAAACAGACATTGCCTCTACGAGCAGTCACAAGAGAAATCATGTGGAGCGCAGCAGCTAGTTGGACCTCTCCTCCTTCAGGAAAATAGAGGCTCTCCCAGCGAAAAAATATCTTGACCTTATGTCAAGCTCGAAGGACTATCGATGTCCTATACTAAGAAGAGAAGACTAGAGGTGCAGATGTCGTCCACAACCGCAAGTAATCTATTGGTTTTTGTTTTTTGAAGCATTCTAGTAGTTGTTAGCTATCAAAGAGTTATCTCTATTGAAGCTACTAGTCAAATTTGTTTAAATGTCAATGCCCTTTGGAGTTGTTTTACTAGACTGATTATTTTGACCATGTACTCTGGCATAAGTCTATTTAGCAGTTTTTTTATCTCCCGCACATGGGAGGCACACATGGATAGGTTTATGTTTGGTACCTCATGCATGGGTGGGTTGTTGTTTAAAGTTTGTTGTCTTGGATCTGTGAGAAGCCACTGTGGGATCTCGAACGTCGCGATTCTCTTATGCATGTACTTATTTTTTGTATTTTAATATAATTTCTCTATGGACCTTTTATATATATGGAGTTAGTGATTGTCAAATAAAAATATGACACATAAGCATCATTGACTTCTATAGGTCCAATTCAACCATAATGGTTGACCAAAATATTTAAATTCTATTGGTTTGAGAAATCTTACTCATTGAACACTTGTCCAAGGCAAAAAAATTTATAAGGCCCATTTCAGACCTCAAATTTCCTCTAATCAAATTTCTTAGGAGCCTTGAGCTCTTCTTTGGAAAGGTTCGATTTTGAGGGTTGTGAAGAATGGAGGTTGTTTCATATTTGTCTTCATTAGTAATATTCTCATGTAATTTAAAAACCACAAATTCAACATTGACTGATAATATATTTATATAGAATTTTACGATGAACAATGACAAAGTTCCTACCTTTTGTTAAGCAGGTTAATGGCGACGGCATCTAACTCCAAACTTGACAAGTTGATTATAAATTTTTTAATGTGTGTACCAACCGTATCCACCTCATGTTTCACTCAAGCCGCATTTTGCTTCACTTTATATCAATATAGCATAGAACAATTGTATGCCTATGCAATATAATGAGTACCCAATTGTTAATTTTATACGCTACAATATCGAGCCAAGAATATGTCTATGATATCCACATTTACAATTTAAATCAACACAATAAATATTACAGAAAAATATTCACTCAAAGTATAAAAACTATAGAACAATTGCATTCCCATGCAATCCAATGAGTACTCCAATGCAAATTTTATATGCTACAATATCAAATTGGAGACATGTTTGGTATTTGCATCTACAACTTAAATCACCATAATACATATTATACAAAAGATTCACTCAAAAGTATAAAAAACAATAGAGAACAATTGTATTCATATACAATCCAATGACTACTCAATTGCAAATTTTATACGTTACAAGATCAAGCTAAGGACATGTCCATGGTATATGCGTCTACAATTTAAATCAATACTATAAATATTACACATCAAGTTTCACTCGAATTATAAAAACAATATAGAACAATTGCATTCCCATACAATCAAGTGAGTAATCAAGTTCAAATTGTATGCTACAATATCAAGCCAAGGAGATATTGATGGTATCTGTATCTACAATATTAAAATAGCATAGAAAAATTGCAATTCCAAACAATCCAACAAATATTTAAATGTAAATTTTATTTGCAACACTATTGAGTTGAGAACATGTTTATGGTATTCATGTCTAGAATTTAAATCAACATAATACATTCTGCAGAAAGAGTGAAAACACGAAGTTGGGAAACAATTCTGTGACAAATCTTTTTTTTGTATAATTTCCAATTTCTCGGCCGAGAAAAAATTCAAAAAAAAATTTCGGCCAAGAGTTTTTATATTTCTCGGACGAGAAATTAACCACGGTTAACATTCTCTCGTCTGAGAGTTGTTCCATAGTTAGATAATGTTTCACCCGAGAGTTTTAAACCTTCTCATCTGAGAGTATTGGCATAATTTTTACACTAAACTCTCAGAATGGTTTCTCGGCCAAGAGATTAGATTCCTTTTTAACTCTCGGTCGAGAAATGTTTAACTATATAAAGACAAACCCCCTCCCTACCTAGCCGACCATCCTCATAATTTTCCTGGTTTTTCACTCTAAGGATTTCACCGCGAAAACCAAGCTGTTGCTTTTCACGCTTGGTTATTAGCTTTTTCGGCATCCTCTTAGTCCATCCTCTTCATTTTACTGGTTTTTCAGTTAGGGTAAGAGGTTTTTGGGCTTCCTCTTAGTCCACCATCGCACCATTTGAGGGTTTTTGGTCAGGCAGGGTAAAAAAATTTCATGCTTGGTAAGGCCTTTTCGGTCTTGCAAACAGAGTTTGGGCACCCATTTCATGTGACGTTTTAGTTGACCATCATCATTGTTCTGGTTCACGCCAAGACGAAGGGGTTTCCGGTCAATTAGGTCAGAATTTTCTATCCTGGTACATGCATTTTTTCATTCTTTGCATCCGAAGATACATGCTACATTTATTTCCTGAAATTACCAGTTCTCAATTCGTCGTGTTCAAACTCTCTATCTTCTGGTTATGCCACCATTTATGTATTGAATTTACCATCTCTTGGGGGACCAGTATAAGCGTTAACCAAAACGCCCCCAACCCACTGGAATCTAGCAGCCATATTCTGGTTTAAATCATAATTTAGAGGGTTTAAATCTTAATTTTAACAATCTGGGTTATCTGTGTGGTTTTAAAAACAGGGATTTAGTCTAGAATAGGAAATTGAAAGTGATAACATTGCAAATTAATGATAATAACAATTTCCCAGTAAAAAATTGGTTGATTTTTATCTAAAATCGACAGAAAAAGCGGGGCGTTTCGGTTATCTTTTATCCTACGCGTCCTGTCCAATAGTTGTAGTATGCGTTTACTACCCAGCTACGGTGTGAGAATGTCCAACTGTAGGGTTTGTACCTAGCCTGTATATAGCCCCGTCTGTGCTCTTAAACGTTTCTTGCTTGTTGTGGTGTTCTGAGATGCTGAGGTGTGGCACTGTGAGATGTTGAGGTGTTCAATCCAGTTATGAGAGCCCGCATATTGAAACGCTCACTACCCACCAGTGAATCCAGGTCCGTGTGTAACTAATTAAGGGATCATTACACATAACGCTATATACGTGAATTTATAATTTGAGTGTTATACGCAACATACAGTGGCTAAATGTTAGACTTAATGAATGTTCCCAAGAGAAAAGTGTAACAAAGCTGACGACCTTGTGAGACAATCTATGGAACCCACAAACCCGGGAACTCCTTTGAAGTGTAGCTTTGCCCCAAATTTGAGGCATGCTCTCTAACCACCTGTGAATAAGGGGCATGGGTCCCTTTAATAAACAAAATCGTGAATGATAGAAGTATTTTCAATTGGGCAACCATCATTTATTACTCTTTGACAGAAGCCATCAGAGATGCAAAAGAGCCCACCTGGTAAGCATCTTGAGTTTTACATTAGCTCCTACTTGATGGACATGATCTATGCTACCAATTAATTTACCAGAATGGACTTTGAGACATGTTGTTTCCATATGAGCATATCGATTAAGACATGTTACTGACAGACGATGAGAGCTCTTGGGCCCTACTAGGAATTGATTTGGCATTTGATAACAAACCTGTAATTAGCTTAAATAAATAAACCATGACCGAGCAATCATTCAGTCGAGAGGTATGAGTAGTGATACATACATCAACCATGGTTACCTCTTCAATGAACCCTATGATTAAATGTGCCTTTTGGATAGGAGTTCTTTGACTAGATGTAGTAGGTGCCATAGATGTAAATAAGGAGGTTAAAAAGGAAGGGTACTAGCCGGATAACAACATGGCTAATGAACTAGCAACTATGCTGAGTAAATGAATTTTATATATGCTTAGGCCAGCATTCTTAGGATGGGCAGGGCCCTTGTTATTTTCTTATCACTGTTTTTGCTCACACTAAGCCCTGCGATAAGCCATACACTACTCTATGTCGTGGTCATAAACCTAGTGGTATTCATATAATTTGTTAGGCTCAGATCTACGATGGTTCTAAGAACATCTGGGTTTATCCTACTATGGAGGAGTGAAAGTGTCTATAGGTGGTGTAGTAGCAATGGGAGGAGCAAAAATGGGTATTGGTGATGTCTAAGGCTATTAGGTTTGGTGGTTACGCTGTAATATCTAGATGGGTATTTATTATTGTTAAGGAGGCTATGTTGGGGAATCCTATGACTATGTAGTAGATGATACAATTCCAATATAGGCTCGGTGTCTCGGGCATAGCTGGTAGGAAACAGAGCTATTAGTAGAGGTACCTTACCCCCTTTCACCATAAATTCTACCCCTCAAAACTAGTCACTTTCGACCGAGTTTCTGCACGCGGGATCGACTGAGAAGAAGAGGAATTGACTTTATTTCATCAAAGAATACTTTATTTAGGACGAGTAATGCCTTATGAGGAGGTCTTATGAAATGATGATGGTTCCTAAGAGTTTTATTTTTTTCCTTTCCTATAAAATAGTGAGCAATCAGCCCTTATTTTACCTTGGTCAATTCATTCACCATAGATTTTAACAACTTGTTCACTTCCTCCATGCTCATAGGATTCCTATATAAAGGTTACTGGTATAGTGGGTTATTAATAGTCCCCCCCCCTACGTAGGTGGTCCTGGGTGAAGATAATAGCACCAATCCATCCATCCCATCATCCTAGGTTGAAGATATAAAGCCTAGGTATAGGTTGCTGAATCCTGCTGGCCTGCCCCCAATAATTTAAAGTCTAGTGACTATGAAGCTCTTCCATAGAATGTGACTAGGGGGGGTAACTATATCCTATTATATTGTGGTACCTCCGATTTGGATTCCTGACTTTAAGTAAGTGGTTCTTGTGGAAATTTTAGTTTTCCCTAAGTTGATGGTTGAATTCCATGTACATGCCAATGTTTCAATTATCATTTGGAGAGGTATCCATGCACAACCTAGAGAATCAATCTTATTTCATAAAGTTTACTTTAATAGAAATATGTTGACTCGATCCAAGTGAAACTATGCCAGTAGTAAAGTGGAAGGACTAGCCATGGTATACATGCTCCATATGTTTGAGCATTATTTGTTAGGTGGGTATTTTAAATTCTTCGTAGATCATTGAACTATGAATTCAATAAAACTATGTTGGGAGGTCATATGTAAATATGGTGACTATTATTTTAGGAATTTGTCTTTGAGGTTAACTATCTCTATCTACAACACTATAGATAAGCATGAGTAAGAACTACTGTAAACACACTATTTCAATAAGTAGAACATGAACACCATAAATTAATGGGAATAAGAAGAAGCATCAAGCTATTTATGAGTACAGAACTTACTAATAATACTTACAGTAAACGTATTAGCTACGTAATATCCATAATGTATGAGCATATTGCACAGTGATCTAAATATCTTTACTAGAAGAACCCTAGTTATATCAGTATTCTATGTAAGTTCTTATTAGAAATACAAAGCATAGTTTTTGAGGCTGATCCGGACTAGGTATGTCCCTTCTTGTCCACCATATTTTTGAGGCTGATCTGGACTAGGTATGTCCCTTTGTGTCCACCATATTTTTGAGGCTTATCTGGACCATATCCAATATTAGATGCTTACTAGAACTACTCAGTAAGACTGAAAATAGCAATCGTAGGTGGAAGGATGTAATATCCCAAACTAAATCTGGTATAGATTATAGATAATTTGACATTATGACTCTTGACACTTCTCTGATCAATACATTCCTTAACCTCTTTTTTGTTTGTAAATGAGGGTGTAATTTTTAAATAGGATTTATTATTAGGAACTTTCACAACACAATTCAGGGTTCCTTATCATACTAGACTTGTTGATATCTATACTCAGTAATGATCTTTATTTGTATCCAATATCAGACTTAACACAGAGATTCATAAAAATTGCAATATATATCCATAAATAACAGCAGCGTAGAAATAATGTAGATTCGGGAAATTATAAGAACTGATTTGAGAAGTACCTTGGACAACAATAACTGAGATGGCAGTATTTTAAGCCTTAACAGAGTTGAATTGTATATGATTGTACAAATGCTTTTAGTGATCAAGGTGATGCCCAAAGTCTGAAGATAACGAATGCTTAAGAATGCCCAGCTATGCAAATAATTAATTTCCCAGATTGATGGTTCACGCCATCTCAAATAGTGATAAGGGTGGATTACTTGATGGCTGTAGTAACTTTATATAAACACGCAGATTTATGAATATGATTCAACTAAATGGAATCTTTGAGTACCATGCTTAGCTAGGAGCACCTTCCATGTGTTGATCCCTTCCTTCTTATGTGCATGCAGATCTCAAATAATAATGGAAAGTCAATCTCCGAGGGCTGTAGCAGTTTGATGTATAAACGTAAATGCTGAATAGGCCCCAATGGAAGTGGGTTTACTTGAGAGCTATGCCCAGATTGGAGGAAGGGCATCCAGATAGACTAACAACGCCTCTCTTCAGTGTATGCAACCCTTAAAGATGTGAACACAATCTCTTTAGTACTCCATCCCTCTTATCTAGGGAAATTTAAGTGAGCCTTCTTTGCGTTATTGCCTTCCTATAGAGATCACGCTTATTAAACAGGCTGATTTCCCTCATGATAATCCTTTGCTCATTGGTAACTTGTTGCCAATAGAATGAACCCTTGCTTATAGTAAATCGCTGCCCTATGCTTTTGAGGAGGAATGGATGGAGATAACCATGATTTCAGTATACAATTCAGCAGAAGAGTATGGAGGAAGATTGTTTCCCATAACTTGGTGAAGACCCCCCTTTCTCAACAATGATAGTATCGCTGCCATGATTAATGAACAAATACACCCAACTATAAACTTTAAGGAAGCTCCAACAATTCCCTAAACACAATGAATCTCTGATGCAATGAAGTACACAATGGTGAATCTGGATGATTCATCCTAGCAATTGGTTAGGTTGTATAGATTTCGCCACCGAATCCAATTAGGTCAAGGCAATCTGCCCTAAACCCTAAGTAGCTCACTGAGCTCCCAAAACATGTTTCCAAAAGATGAACAATAACAATGCTAACCTTTTGGTTCAACTAACCTTCTTACATAGCTTTTAGGGTTTGCATGTCAGTTTTAGGGTTTGCAGGCATGCTACTTTTAGGGTTTGCATGCATGTCACTTTTAGGGTATGCATGCATTTCACTTTTATGGTTTTCATGCATGTCATTTTTAGGGTTTGTATGCATGTCACTTTTAGGAACATTTCAAAGATAGTGGCAAGACGAGTAGAAAAAAATACTCTTGAAACTCAAGTAGAATATAGTAATCTTGGGTGTAAGCCACAGTGGCAAGATGAGTAGAAATAAATACTCTTGAAGCTCATGTTTTTGGTAGCTGACCAACTTATCTAATTTAATATTTAAAGGAATTTAGGTATTTTTCGTTATATTAGGTAATTTGTCCCCTAAATGTTTGTCAAAATTCTTTTCTAGGTAACATATTTGGGAGGGAACCTCCTGGGCGGTTTTTCTCATTCCAAGGATGGTACTCAGGGTAAACCCTAGATTGTTCAGGGCACAGGTCCATGTTAACAACTCATGAATAGATAATGTATAGCTAATCAACATTCATCTCACTAAGAGGAAACATGCCAGAAAGTGGGATTTGAACTCCGGTGGCGAGGGTAACAACTTTTTGGGACACCACTTTTGTGGACTATAATTTTGAAGAATAGGGACATGTATCTAACAAAATGTCCAATGATTTCACAGTCTGGTTGTGTGCTCATTTTTGCAAATAAGGAAAAGGGATGTCCAAGAAAGCCTATCTTATCCCAAGTAAGATGTGTTTCTTAATCAACAACATAATTTTATAGGGCTGCCAAATGAAGACCACGTGATGTGTTTCCCTCTAGTTTCGCATGCATAACCATCCTTGGGCAGTGAATTTTGTGTCATGATGTTCATTTGGAGAGGTCTACCATTAGATGTGTATCTTGCTGCCCCATTAAATATGTCACTTGAGGAATCATTGTATTCAAAAATTCCTATTCAATCAATGAAGTACACAATGGTGAATCTAGATGATTCACTCTAGCAATTGGTTAGGTTGTATAGATTTTGCCACCGAATCCAATTAGGTCAAGGTGACCTTCCCTAACCCTAAGTAGCTGACCGAGCTCCCAAAACGTGTTTTCAAAAGATGAATAATAACAATGATACCCTTTTGGTTCAACTAACCTTCTTATATAGCTTTTAGGGTTTGCATGTTCGTTTTAGGGTTTGCATGCATGCCACTTTTAGGGTTTGCATGCATGTCACTTTTAGGGTATGCATGTCACTTTAGGGTTTTCATGCATTACACTTTTAGGGTTTGCATGCATTCCATTTTTAGGGTTTGCATTCATGTCACTTTTAGGAACATTTCAAAGATAGTGGCAAGACGAGTAGAAAAAAATACTCTTGAAACTCAAGTAGAAAATAGTAATATTGGGTGTAAGCCACAGTGGCAAGATGAGTAGAAATAAATACTCTTGAAGCTCATGTTTTTGGTAGCTGACCAACTTATCTAATTTAATATTTAAAGGAATTTAGGTATTTTTCGTTATATTAGGTAATTTGTCCCCTAAATGTTTGTCAAAATTATTTTCTAGGTAACATATTTGGGAGGGAACCTCCTGGGCGGTTTTTCTCATTCCAAGGATGGTACTCAGGGTAAACCCTAGATTGTTCAGGGCACAAGTCCATGTTAACAACTCATGAATAGATAATGTATAGCTAATCAACATTCATCTCACTAAGAGGAAACATGCCAAAAAGTGGGATTTGAACTCCGGTGGTGAGGGTAACAACTTTTTGGGACACCACTTTTGTGGACTATAATTTTGAAGAATAGGGACTTGTATCTAACAAAATGTCCAATGATTTCACAGTATGGTTTTGTGCTCATTTTTGCAAAGAAGGAAAAGGGATGTCCAAGAAAGCCTATCTTATCCCAAGTAAGATGTGTTTCTTAATCAACAACATAATTTTATAGGGTTGCCAAATGAAGACCACGTGATGTGTTTCCCTCTAGTTTCGCATGCATAACCATCCTTGGGCACTGAATTTTGTGTCATGATGTTCATTTGGAGAGGTCTACCATTAGATGTGTATCTTGCTGCCCCATTAAATATGTCACTTGAGGAATCATTGTATTCAAAATTTCCTATTCAATCAATGAAGTACAAAATGGTGAATCTGGATGATTCACCCTAGCAATTGGTTAGGTTGTATATATTTTGCCACCAAATCCAATTAGGGCAGGGAAATATGCCCTAACCCTAAGTAGCTCACCAAGCTCCCAAAATGTGTTTCCAAAAGATGAATAATAACAATGATACCCTTTTGGTTCAACTAACCTTCTTGTATAGCTTTTGGGGTTTGCATGCATGTCACTTTTAGGGTATGCATATCACTTTAGGGTTTGCATGCATGTCACTTTTAGGGTTTGCATGCATGCCATTTTTAGGGTTTGCATGCATGTCATTTTTAGGGTTTCCATGCATGTCACTTTTAGGAACATTTCAAAGATAGTGGCAAGACGAGTAGAAAAAAATACTCTTGAAACTAAAGTAGAAAATAGTAATCTTGGGTTTAAGCCACAGTGGAAAGATGAGTAGAAATAAATACTCTTGAAGCTCATGTTTTAGCTGACCAATTTATCTAATTTAATATTTGAAGGAATTTAGGTATTTTTGTTATATTTGGTAATTTGTCCCCTAAATGTTTGTCAAAATTCTTTTCTAGGTAACATATTTGGGAGGGAACCTCCTGGGCGGTTCCTCTCATTCCAAGGATGGTACGCAGGTTAAAGCCTAGATTGTTCAGGGCACAAGGCCATGTTAACAACTCATGAATAGATAATGTATAGCTAATCAACATTCAACTCACAAAGAGGAAACATGCCAGAAAGTGGGATTTGAACTCCAGTGGAGAGGGTAACAACTTTTTGGGACACCACTTTTGTCCTATAATTTTGAAGAATAGGGACATGTATCTAACAAAATGTCCAATGATTTCACAGTCTAGTTTAGTGCTCATTTTTGCAAAGAAGGAAAAGAGATGTCCAAGAAAGCCTCTCTTATCCCAAGTAAGATGTGTTTCTTAATCAACAACATAATTTTATAGGGCTGACAAATGAAGACCACGTGATGTGTTTCACTCTAGTTTCGCATGCATAACTATCCTTGGGGACTGAATTTTGTGCCATGATGTTCATTTGGCGAGATCTACCATTAGATTTGTATATTGCTGCCCCATTAAATATGTCGCTTGAGGAATCGTTGTATTCAAAAATTCCTATTCAATCAATGAAGTACACAATGGTGAATCTGGATGATTCACCCTAGAAATTGGTTAGGTTGTATAGATTTTGCGACTGAATCCAATTAGGTCAAGGAAATCTGCCCTAACCCTAAGTATCTCACCGAGCTCCCAAAATGTGTTTCCAAAATATGAATAATAACAATGATACCCTTTTGGTTCAACTAACCTTCTTATATAGCTTTTAGGGTTTGCATGTCAGTTTTAGGGTTTGCATGCATGCCACTTTTAGGGTTTGCATTAATGCCACTTTTAGGGTATGCATGTCACTTTAGGGTTTGCATGCATGTCACTTTTAGGGTTTGAATGCATGCCATTTTTAGGTTTTGCATGCATGTCACTATTAGAAACATTTCAAAGATAGTGGCAAGACAAGTAGAAAAAATACTCTTGAAACTCAAGTAGAAAATAGTAATATTGGGTGTAAGCCACAGTGGCAAGATGAGTAGAAATAAATAATCGAGAAGCTCATGTTTTTGGTAGCGGACCAATTTATCTAATTTAATATTAAAAGGAATTAGGTATTTTTTGTGATATTAGGTAATTTGTCCCCTAAATTTTTGTCAAAATTCTTTTCTAGGTAACATATTTGGGAGGGAACCTCCTGGGCGTTTCTTCTCATTCCAAGGATGGTACTCAGGGTAAACCCTAGATTGTTCAGGGCACAAGGCCATGTTAAAAACTCATGAATAGATGTTTTTTTTATCCCAAGTAATATGTGTTTCTTAATCCCAAGTAATATGTGTTTCTTAATCAACAACATAATTTTATAGGGCTTCCAAATGAAGACCATGTGATGTGTTTCACTCTACTTTCGGATGCATAACCATTCTTGGGGACTGAATTTTGTGTCATGATGTTCATTTGGAGAAATCTACCATTAGATGTGTATCTTGCAGCCCCATTAAATATGTCACTTGAGGAATCATTGTATCAAGAAATATATTTATCTTTTTTGACATGTTTTGACATGCTTTTAATGTGAGAATTTCTCATCATGAACAGGTGCACAATATTAAATTTGGTAAATTTAATTTTGACATGTTTTTTAATCTGTTCAAAATTCTTATCATGCACAGCTTCACAGCTTGAGGGTGAAGCAAGCTTGGCTACTATGCAGCAATAGACCTAGAGGTCATCGTCAGGTAAATTTCATTGTTATTCAATTCATAGTCAAGTATATATAAAAATAAATCTTCATTTACACATCTAAATCAAAGATGTTGTTGTGCCCGGGCGATGGCTCTCAGCATGACAGATGTCTGTCTGAGGTGTCTATAGGGGTCGATGGAAAAACACAGAGGACACATTTAGTGTCTTATTCTTCAGATATGCCATTTCCAGGTAGATAAATTGTTTACATGTACATTTTCACTAGAATTCTTGTCTGGCATGTTTTTTAATCTGTGCAAAATTATTATCATGCACAGCTTCACAGCTTGAGGGTGAAGCAAGCTTGGCTACTATGCAGTGACAGACCCAGAGGTCATCGTCAGGTAAATTTCATTGTTATTCAATTCATAGTCAAGTATATATAAAAATAAATGTTCTTTTACACATCTAAACCTAAGATCTTGTTGTTCCCAGGTGGTGGCTCTCAGCATGACAGATGTCTGTCTGAGGGGTCTACATGGGCTGGTGGACAAACACATAGGATGCCATTTCTAGGTAGATATTGTTTTCATACATTTTGACTGGAATTATTATTTGGAATTTTTTTTAAGATGTGGATAATTCTTATCAGGCATAGCTTTACAGCTTCATCCTGAAGCAATTTTGGCTACTATGCATCCACAGTACATGAGGTCATCATCAGGTAAATTCAAATGTTATTCATTTCATGTTGAAGTCTATATAAACATAGATATTCTTGTACACATCTTGATAAGATCTTGTTGTGCACAGGTGGTGGCTCTCAGCACGACAGACGTCTATCTGATGGGTCTACAAGGGATGGTGGACAAACACATAGGATTCCATTGCGAGGTAGAGATTGTTTATGTACAATTTGACTAGAATTATTGTTTGACATGTTTTTTAACATGTGGAATATTCTTACCATGCACAACTTCACAACTTCAGGTTGAATTAATCTTTGCTACTATGCATCCACAATCCTTGAGGTCATCGTCATGTAAATTCAGTTGTTATTTAATTCATACTCAAGTCTATATGAACATAAATATTATTTTACCTGGTCTTTCTAAGATCTTATTACATGCACAAGTGGTGGCTCTGAGCATGATAGACGTATGTCTGAGGGTTATACAGGGGCCGATTGACAAACACATAGGACACACTTAGTGTCTTATTCCTCAGATACGCTATCACCGGGTAGAGGTTGTTTACACATGTACACTCTGACTAGAAATCTTGTTTGATGATTTTTCTTGTTAACTTACATGTGATTGCTATTTTTTGGTTTTGTACAGGTGATTCTAGACATTCTAACAATAATGATGGGGCACAAGATGATGCATCAGGTATTTCTGATGAACACATTTTATATGGACATGTATAATTTGATTTAGAAATTAGATATATATATTTTAATACTTGCACGCGCATATTCTTACAAGATTTGCTGCTTCTGATCCTAATCCACCTCCCGAGACAAGGAGAAGTCATCGAGTGCATCAATATGCTCAAAATGATAGATATGATCCTCTTTACAGTCATCCTAGAGATGTTCCCGAGGAGAATCCTTGGAAATACAACATCGTTATGCTGACAGTGGAAGAGATGAAGGAGCATTCCTCCAGATTGAAGGCAAAACTTGAATCTTCAAATCTCTCTTTTGGTACTCAACAATGCCTCCAGAATGTTTTGCACAATCTAAATTGTTTGATCGATACATATCTTGGGGCTGGACTGTCAACCCATATTTTTCATGATATGATGCGTAGGAGGCGATTTTCAGTTATGGATCGCCACAAGTTTGATTAAGTAAAGAAAGTTGTCACAAAAGAAATGGTCTTTTCATGTTTTGAATTACAGCCTGAAGACAAAAAACGTCTAAAGATCGCAAGATTCAATGATCCTTTGATTGCACCACATATTTATTCGAGGTTCCTATGTGCATATGGGAAGTTCCCAAATAATGACGAGGTTCCTCAGTATTTTGTTAAGATGTTGATTGCAAAGTTTCGTTTTAACATGGACCCCGACTATCCAGATACAGGATCCATTTTCTATGCGGTTGGAAAAGGTCATACATATGAACAACCTTATGCATGACGAGATGTTCATTATAGGCGTTTGATGCCTCAGTTAGTACAACCGCATCCTAGAGTCATATATTTACCAGAGGATTTGGAAACAACATCCCAAATAGCAAGAGGGGTGAGGGAAGAGATACGAGACCGTGTTGGGGCTGCATTGGCAGGGGTGGAAATCGGCCTACATAGTATTTCATTTGCATCCAGTATGGATGCAGGCCCATTTGATGATTATTTTGATGATCACTTGAAACGTATGAGTCGATTAGAGCTTGAGCAGTATGCAACATACTGTAGAGACAATTATAAGCGAGTCTTTGCTCGACAAAATGAAAACAGGGGCATGGTACGTAAGTATGCTATAATATATGAAATTTAGTATATGAAATCTAATGTTTTTAATATATGAAATTTATGCATTATACCAAATTCATGAATGATGACAACGTTGATGATACAAATTTGTTTGACCCGAAAGAAACAGAGGCTAGTGGCACAAATATAGATGTTGAGGAAATTCTAGTTTCACAATTTCCACCAGTGACGCAAGTATGGATATTTATTTTTGTTAATATTTAATTACTTTTGGTATATTTTGTCCCCAAATTTGTATATATATATATACATATATTGAATTTCATTTTGACTTTTCAGCCCACAGCAAACCAGGATCCATTGGTGTTCCTGTCCGAAGGTTTATATTGATATGCTATAGATGCAAATCAATAGTTCTCCACATTAATTGTATGTACTTTTCATTGTATTCAGTAGTTAGCAGTTAATTGTTTTCTTGTCCTTCACACTTGGCAACTTGGGAACACATATTCATGTAGTTTGTTGGTGATTTGATGTATTCCTAGTGTTGCTTGCTTATGGGGGTTTCACTCATAGTCTTCTTCACTCAGGTGCTAGCATTGCATAATGTTTTGAGCCCACATGCGTGGACACTTTGAGCTGGTATGCACTATTTTATGACAATTGGTTGTTAGCATAGTTTTTGGGCTTAGATGATACGGCAACTCTCTCTTCCCTCCATCTGGATGGTTGGTGTGACAACATTATGGAGTTGAAGGACTTCTTTCACACTTTAGACTTTAATCATGTCTTTAGAGAACACAATAAGAGGGCACACAGTATATCCAAGGAAGTGCTCCCCATGGTTGTGGGCTTACTTTCCTTCACTGAAAATTATGAGGAAATAGCTATTGGGGAAGACAAGCTACAACTCTTCTAGAGCAGAGCTTGTACCTCCTACTCTTCAACCTTTTGGTTGCTTTATTTTCAAGTATGGATGATCGAGTATTTTAGCATCATATTCGATGTCTTGAGGATGACACTGTTTCTCCTCTGAGGGTATTGATATTAGGACACTTCACCGAGCACTTCCTTGGATATACTGAACTGGGCCCTTTATGTTTCCTCCATAGACATGTATGGATGATCTATCTTGTAAAAGTTGGTTGAGGACAAAAGGAGCGTACTATCCATTTGGATGTTCCCCTTATATAGTGATGACAAAAGTATATATTAAACTATGTACCTTGAGAGAGAGAAAAGTATTTGGTCTTGTTGGTCCTAATTGTATGTTTGACCACCTTTACGGTTCACTTTTCTCTTGTGGTTGTTGAGTCATGGTCCTATTCTTACTTGGTCCTAGGGTTATCTCACCATGTTCTCATCTTGTTATCTCATAGGGATGTCTACTATCATCGGTTTCCCCAGCAGGGGTTATCTCCTCTGTGATCTCATTTTCTCCTCTTGCCTGCGAGTTTGTCTCTCGGGTTTTCCTCTACGATTTCACTCCACGATTTTACCTCTGCATCTTGTTCATTTCAGGGGCTTAGTTTTACCTCTGTGAATTGTTCATTCACAATCTGCAATTTGTTCTTTCACGCTCTGAGTTTTACCCTTGCGATTTATTCTTTCTTCATGGGTTGATCTTGATCTCTACATTTTCTTTATTTATGTCTCATCTTGTAAAGTGAGTCTCTGTGTCTTTCTCAGACACTTACCTCACGATTTTTCTCAGTGTGAGTCTCTGTGTTTTTCTAAGTCGCTTACCTCATGATTTTCTCAGCTTTAGTTCTTATGGGTTTTTCCTGTGTGTTGGGTTCTATCCCTGGAGTGACTATGAGTTTACTCTTCAAGTGTGGATTGTGAGTTACTCAACATGACTATCAAAGGGTATTAGTATGACTGAGTGTCTCTTGTGTTAAGTGACTGTGTGTCCTTAACATGACTATTTTGGACATGACTGAATTACTCAAGCCTGTGCTTTTGATTGAAACCTATCTTTCTGTTGACTAAGATTCTAATGTCAGTTTCGGTATGTTTTAACCCTCTCTCAAGGTACGTATATGGTTTACCGTGTTTGACTTGTCCCTTCGGTGACAAGATCAAACTCAGAACTATCTGAGTATAAGGCGGATTCAATTAATGGTTGTGATTCCTTAATGGTGTATCTCCTGCACTTTATTTATTCATTCTTGTACATGAAATATGGTATGACATCTCAATGACCAACCCTAACGCAGTGACTAGCAGAGCATTAAAATTAACGCAGTGACCAGCAGAGTGCTAAGTTGGAAGAGATGAAAATTTGTAATATTTTTTTGGGTTACTAAAAAAATCTCTGTTAATCCAACACTTTGTTTAATGATTTATCTTGTTAAATATTTTATTGTTTGCTATATGAAAATTGGAAATTATTATTTTGGTTGGTGAACTAATCACTAATAATCCAGGACTTGCACTGTCCCAAGCCAAAGCAAAGATATATTTATGATATATTTTTCATAGACAATTGCAAAATTTGTGAGGTAAGAGTTCTATCTATAATTTCATGTAGTGGAACTTGTTTTGAAATTGGAGGCAAACATAAGTTTTGAGCATGGTTATGGTTATGTAGCATGGTTAATGTCATGGTTATGTAGCATGGTTAATGTCATGGTTATGTTATGTAGAATTTTACAAGGTTGAGACTTCAATCCTCATTTATTTCTTGTCTATTTTGGCCAATCCGTGAAACCTAAAATGGCATGGATTCAAGTTTTATGTGGTGCATTCATGGCAGTTTGCTTGAAATTCTAGATAATACTAATTTTTATTGTGTTCAGTTTCTTTTTGTTTTGGTCATGGGACTGGATGGAAAATTCTCTTAGACCTTTGCAAGTAATGATGTTTTGAATGATCTCTACCACAGTAGCAAAATCAAAAAACACATAGGGGAACTAGTAAAATTTCCAAGTTTTGCATCCAATTTTTTTCTAAGTAAAACCACCTGGGTTTCCCTACATTTCATAGATGGTACCCGATGTAAACATGTTGGTGCAAATTATGGCACCTGACCTGGTAGGGACATTGAGTGAGGAATGCAACAGAGGCAGCTAGCATGTGGGATTAACCTTGATCCCTTCCGAAGCTCAAGGTGCTCAACCACTCGAGCTACCCTATAGGGCTAAAATTTTGCATCCAGTTTACTCCACTGTTCTTTTAGAATCAAAGTATATGCAACAAAACCAAAAAGTCTGAGAAGTTTCACCTTGGGTTTTCACACACCAAGCTTCTTCAAGTGTATTGTTTTGCCTTCCAGGCTAAAATTTTGCATCTAGTTTACTTTACTATTCTTTTAGAGTCAAATTATATGCAACAAAAGAAAAAAGTCTGAGATTATGGTGAGTTTTGGAACATGTATCCCTAGAATGATGAGCTTGTTAGAGCATCCTGAAGACTACCTAGTTAGGGTTTAATCCATTGTATATTAGGAGATGAAGATTTTGAGAAGAAACCCTAGGATGTACTTGGTGAGAGATGAAAAAGAGGAGACATCTTACCCAAAAGAGGAGACGTATTGCATTGGAGGACATTCTTGTGTGATGCATGCTTGTTGGATCTCCTTGTTCTGAGCAAGGGTTTTCATCATTTTCCCTAGCTAGGGTTTTGGAGGGCTAGAAGATTATACTAGCATTGTGATAAGGCTATCGTGTGTGCATGAACTTCATCTTTATGGATATTTCATATTACTTAAGTTTCCAGTTGTCCAATACTTGTGTAAATTGTAGATTTAATTTTCAACCATTAATATTCTTCATGGTTTGTAATTTCCAGCACTATATGTCTTGCTGATTTGACATAAGTTAAGGGTGAATATGTTAAGTGATTTAACACCACAATAAAAGAATATAAGGGCAGATTTACTGTTGTTTTTAAAGCTGTTGTAAGTGTTTTCAAATCTATTATATGCATGGTAAGATTACCCGAGCACTAAAACCTTCTGTTGTTGCCTTAGACTTCGAGAGAAGGTTGGAGCAGTGGTCTACTACTACCCATGGCCTCCACCAAGGTTATGGCAGTCTGTTGTTGTATCCTTAAACCACCTGCAAGGCTGTTGTTGTAGCCTTAGACCACCACCAAGGTTAGTGGTGCTACCACCAGGCCTACTGTAGCAGCCCTAGTCACCACCGAGGGTGTTGTAGCAACTTCTTGTTGCTCTCCTCGTCACCACCGTGAACTGTAAACTGTGTAGGGATGAATCTTGTTTGCAATTTAATCTTAACCTTATGCCAATACTCATAATTCTCCATATTATACTTGTTTATACCATCACCGAGGGTTGGAGCAACCTTTTGATGCTGCCTTAGACTTCCAGAGAAGGTTGGAGCAGTGTTTTGCTACTACCCATGGCCTCCACCAAGGTTATGAAAATCTGTTATTGTAGCCTTAGACCACCTGCAAGGCTATTTTTGTATCCTTAGACCACCACCAAGGGTGGTGGTGCTGCCACCAGGCCTACTGTAGCAGCCCTCGTCACCACCGAGGGTGTTGTAGCAGCTTTTTGTTGCTCTCCTCATCACCACCGTGAACTGTAAACTGTGTATGGATGAATCTTGTTTGTGATTTAATCTTAAACCTTATGCCAATACTCATTGTTATTCATATTAGACTTGTATTTATATATCCTTAAATCTTTCTAGAATTGCTTCGTAGCATCTTCTTCAAATGTGGAAGGTTTTGAATCCCTGATGCGACTTATTTGTGAAACATACCCTGAATATTTGTCTAGTTGTTTTCGTTGTTTGGATGAGACTAATGGTGCTCCATGATTCTCTGCATCTTATAGAATATCTCAACACCATGCATATCTCCTCTTAGAAGGAAGTTCATCAACTAGTTCTACAAGTTCATGAGGGGCTAGTAAATCTGAGAAATATTATGGTTTCTCCCTCTAAAAATGCGGAAAACTAGAATCTGGGCCCTCCATTAGGGGAGTCTCATGCTCCTTCATGTTTGTATCATACTAAACCTATTTCAATCACTTGAAATGCATCCTCTTCATGGAATGTCACATCTTGGATGACTTCTATGTGTCTTTCACTAGACACATATATTTTGTAGGCTTTGGGTGATTTGATATAACCAACAAAGGTTCCCTTCATTCAATATGGCTCCATCTTTGTCCTATTTTCTTTGGGTTTATGAATGTATACATGACTCCCAAAGATTCCCACATATGAAATATATGTTTTTTCACTAGTGAACACTTCTTCAGATGGCTTCTCTTCTAGAAAAGCATGATGACTTCTATCTTGGATATACAAAACTCTACTGGTGGCTTCTTACCATAATGAGGTAGATAGAACTTGATCATGCATCATGTATTTTGCATCCTCACATATGATTGTATTCTTCCTTTCGACAATGCCTTTCTACTGGGGATTGTAGAGTACTGTCAACTATCTACATATTCTTGCATAACTATAGAAATCATTAAATGCATGTGAGTCAAATTAACCTCCATTATCATATCTTAAAGGACAGATATTGTTTCCAATATGATTCTCGACTAGGGCTTTGAATTCCTGATACTTGTTGATGGTTTCACTCTTATCCTTTAGGAAGTAAATCCATGACTTTATAGAGAAGTCATCTATGAATTGTACATAGTATAAATATCCACTCAGAGTGGGTGATGCCATGGGACCACATACATCATAATGTATTAACTCAAAAATCCCTTTATATATAATAAAACTTCTAGAAAAACTCTTTTTAACATTCTTCCCAAGAGCACAACCCCTACAATATCATGCTTAAAATCAAATATAGGCATACCTTTGTTTTATAGGAAGATCCTATACAAATTTTATAGGCAAAGCCTGTACAAATTTTATAGACAAAGCATGTACAAATGTTACATGTAGAGATTTATCAAGTCAAGCTTGATCATGGTGAAAATAGTCAATAGATGTTGAGAACCCCTTTTCTAAGGAAGGAGAACATCATGGAAAACCTTTTAGGGAAAAGAGAAAGACTCTAGAAAGTCAAAGGAATACCATTGGGCATTTGAAGAAAGCCCCGTAAGCAAGCAACTCAAAGTGTAAATTATAAAGGTAAAAGGGACAAGTTAGCTGGAAGGTTAAATGAAGGGTCATGTTGGAATCTGAAGAGTCACTTGGAAAGAATATAAATAAGTGGAAATGCGCCTTCATTAGATATCTCTCTCTTATTCTTGTAATCTCTTGCAAGGAGACGTAGCGAGTTTTCTTATTCTTCAATGATGAGCCCCATGAAGGCCAAGGTTTCTATCTTGTATTGTTGCTTGGTGTCTGACCCTTATTAAGGGTATATATATTTTGTATTCCTCATATTGGTTTTCTCTAGAAGGGCCTATTCACGATTGTACTGCTTTCAGTATTCAGATCTTCTCTAGAAGCATTGGCTGGGTTTTCTTCCCCAAGAGGGTTTCCTAGGATAATTTTTTGTTTTTTTCTTGTGCTTGTCTATCATGCTTCTAGATCCTGATTATATTTTCAGAATATGATTGATGAATGTTAAAAAAATTTAAAGAACACTTACAGATCTGAAAATTTAACAAAAGTTAACAATTTTCCTCTAGAGACATCGATTTCACCTCGGGGAGTAAAGCACAATTCCTTGTGGGAAACAAGACCAGTATGGGAATGATACTTCATGAACACTATTGGTTTGGGTCTAGGTCTGATTGGTTTTCAATATTTTGAGCCAACATACTATATTTCAAAAGCATTGTGCAAAACCTGATGATTCCAGGAGAAAATATGGGTATCTAGGATCCTTTTGTGTTCCTGAATTGAAGCATAGAGACCAATATTTGATCATTAACAGAGAAAGAACCCAGAACCATATCTACTCTTTTGAATCCTCTCTACATCCTCCTTCCACCTAAAAATGAAACCCACCCATCCTAGCGAAAGGCTTAGAATCCCTATCCACTCTTTCTCAATCCATTCCATGAGCATTTTTTCCTCCATTTTCTTCCTCGGGACCGTTTTACTAGAGCTTTATAATGCATTGGAATGATCTAACTTAAAACTACATCCTCTCCTACCACCAACTGTATATTCTCATGTCTTAACTTGAACACATTTATGTTTGTCTCTGGTAGGCCTGTTCCTTGATCCCAGATGTTCATAACAGCTTCTAGACTGCCCAACTAGTTTGTGGAGCCTCAAGTATTCACAATCCTATGGTGTCTGTATTACATTCGATCTGATTGTGTTAATGGAATTTATCAGTCTGCCTTTGAATACTAGTTTATTGATGCATA
Source organism: Pseudotsuga menziesii (assembly GCA_001517045.1). NCBI lineage: Eukaryota > Viridiplantae > Streptophyta > Pinopsida > Pinales > Pinaceae > Pseudotsuga > Pseudotsuga menziesii. The sequence continues at coordinate 478,933 of LPNX010129122.1, forward strand.
GATATTGGCCATTTGAGCCTCACCTCTTACACCTTCACCATCTTGAATGTGCATATGAGAGAATGAATGCAGCTCTAACTACTTTTGGACAATTTTCACATGGCTCAAGTATGCTGGATCTGCTTGAAGTAAAGGATTTGTCAGTGCTTGGACTCACAATGGTCCTATCCACATCAAAGTGGCCAAAATAGCTAGTGATTCATTTTTTCCTTAGGAAGTGAAAACACATCAGTTAGGCAATTACATTAGTGCATCAAGGTATCCAGCTAAGTCACCTGACATGAGGACACGGGGATTTGAGTGTCCAAGATGGACTTGGTGACACCCGGAATCAAGACACATAGGACACGTTATATATATATATATTAAAAATAGACATATAGATCCAATTTTTTACAAATATTCAATAGAAATCAAAATCAATAGAAACGTGTGACAAAGTTGTGTTGAATCATAATTGAGAAACCCTTCTATAATTTGCGGTTTTTCTTTCGAGACACCTTGTTTTGATTGAGTTGTATGGGGAATCTAGGGAATGAAAGTGGATTGTATTATTACTAACTATGCCCTTTCATGTAGTTTACCTAGGGACAAAATGTCGTTGATTGAGGCTCAGACAAAAAAGAAACCCAAGCTTTATGAATCAACAACTACGAGGATAAATTTCAATATCTGGATCTCTGAATCAATATCTCCATATACATACGATGTTTGCATCTCTACGCTTAACCTTAGAACCAAGAGAACTTGCCATGACCAGACCAAGGGTCTTGATCCCTACTAAACCAACACTTTTACATAAAACAAACCTCAACTTGGCCTTTGCAATGAAAAAATGACCCCTCCTCTTTGGTACATCTGGTAGGGTACACTGCAGATGATTTAGAGGGTAAAAAACTCGAATCATAAATCAATGACTAGCTCATTACCCATATAAGGAAGTTAACCAATTCCATGGTTTCCACTTCAATGTGGCAACTTCCCCTCCCAAAACATTCCAGGAAAGGTAGCGACTACCCTAGAAAAACCCAAAACAACCCAAGAAAGCTGGCGACTGCCATAGCAGCACCTAAAATAGTCCAAGCAAGGTGGGAGCCCTCCACCACAGTCAAACATGCAGTGGTTTCCCTAAACAAAACCCAAAAACAGTCAAACATGCATGGGATGCCTTAAACAACCTGTACATGGCAGCGACCCATTCAAACACCTTCAAGAACCCTAAAAAAGGTATGATAGCCTGGAGACAAGGTTTAGAAGAGTTCGACTCATGTTTGAAGGATAGGGTTAGACAAGGTAATGTAGGATAGGGTTATACAATTATAGTAGGAAGTGAAACAACTTAAGGCATTCAAGATCAATCTCAAGATGTTGGCCAAAGTAGTCAATAAGTGTCCAACTAAGAATGGCATTGTCAAGCATCTCACAACTGAATATAGCAGCCTTAAACCCTTACTGTAGTGGATGAGAGTCCTTAGGGTAGTCACACAATAATCCCAAACCTAAACAAGTAACAACATGCTTCTAACAGGTAACGACATATTTCTAGTAGCAACAACACTTATCTAGCAGACAATGAAACCCTCAAATAACAGTGACACCATAAATAAGAGTAGCGAAACCCTCAACATGAGAAATGACACCATCAACAAGAGTAGAAGCTACCTCAAAAATTACAATGAGAACCTTAAGGATGCCTAAACAGGTAGTGGTTCCCTTAACAAGAGCAACATAAACCTCAACAATGACAGCGGCAGCCTCAAGGGGGGCTAAACAGGAATCGGTGCCCTCGAAAATGATACCAGCACCCTCAAGGAAACAATAGCACCCTCAAATAAGATATGGAAACTAGAAAAATATATTACAACAACCTGAAAATAGAGTACATCTCACACAAGTGGAGGAATCATCACTGCATCACCATCAAACCCTTTGATGCTGCCTCTGCCATGGCTATTCTTAAACATCTCCGAGCCTTTATATTGCTGAGATCATGCCCATAATGTTGTTGTTTATAACCTGAGTATAGGTGTGCATCTTGTAACATGTATAGGTTTTGTGAATGCATGAAGGGGTTAGCTATGGTGGTGTAGTGAAAAATACCAACATGTGTACTCATTGAAAAATTAAAAGATATAATACAACCTAATGTATTAGAATTATATCAAATTGTATTCCCTTTCAACCCATTCAAAGATGAGTTAAAAGAATAAGCAAAAGGTGGTGATTCAATTGTATCAAGCAATAACAACTTACCAAAGATTTAATTGAAGCAAAAATGACAATTGGCAAGTATCTTCCCAAGAAGGCGTCAACCGAAAATCCTCCAAAAAGAGACAGGATGAAGGAAATTCCAATAAAGGTTGTCATGATATTTTCAGATTGTTCACTGGGAAGGTGCATGATATTCAACAACTACCCAACCAAGTTTACAACTATGCCTGAAGTTGTCAATATCTCGCATAGCTCAATTCCTTTCATGCCTCACAGTTAGCCAATTGAATTTCAATCTGAAAATAAATTGTGCCATTATTTGAAAAAGTGTAGAGAACACATATCTATATGTATACATATACCTATCATGAAAGTTGTAGGTAGAGACTCACATTCTAGTCTTATATGCAGGGTTGTCTCTGAAGTCAAAAGCTTGTTTTTTTTCTCACCAATGTGTTGGAAACTACCATCACCAAGATGTTTGAGATTTCAAATGAAATAATGAATTGTAGGCCCCCATCTAGGGTTTACACAATGTTTTTGAAGGAAAGATGGTGCAAATTTCAGATGGCTATATTAAAGAACCGCTTACTCTATGAAATATATAACCCTAAATATTTTGCAAAAATATACCAGTAGAGTACAGACGAGGAAAAATAAAGCCAATCTCTCAACAAGATGGAATAACTCATTGAAGCAATAGAGTTATTATGGAAATGGCTTGTCGTATGTAGCATTCTCTTTAGGGTGAGTTTATGTTATGGGGGAAGTAGTCTTCAATACCTATGATCGAGCTGCTAAATCCCTCTTTTTACAAGGCCATTTCTGCAGTGATGATATAGTGGCTTAGGAAATGAAGGCTTAGTATTTAATGAAGATTTGTTTTAGTAAAACATAAATTTAAATGATTTGTTTAAATTTAGTTATTTAGGATGGTTGGAGGTGAGTGAATAGTGCCAATAACCCTATTCAGAATGTGGAGTCTTGGGGCTTCTAAGAGGTCTAGAAATTATGAATGGATGGGAGTAAATATGTTGTGCATACATGCAAAAATTGACCTATGAATGCAAGATTAGATGGCTAGACACACGTGTAGAAAACCTTTGCTTCACATAGCCTATAGAGAAAAGCACACGGCAATTGATGAATCTCCCATTTTTCACGCCCATAGTATTACATTCATACCCACAAACCTGAGCTTCCAGAGCTGACTGTCATCCTATGCTACTGTTGACATTCTGCCTATGTGTTTTTTGTATTTTTGATTTATTGTTGATTGTTGATTATTTCAGCAAAAACCAGTGATTGAGATGATCAAACTGAACTTTTTTTATTTTTCTTTCTATTTGTTTTCTCTTTTGAATTTTTATTCCTTTCATACATTGCAATAGTTTAGGTTTGCCAAATTTTGGGTTTAGGGTCCTCTTGTTATGTATGCATAGTTTAATTTGTTGACATTGTTTTACCGTCTTCGTGTTTAGCAACTTTTTAGTGCCATGTACTATTGATGATCATCTTTATGCAGTGTATTATCCAAGTTTTTTGGCACCATGTACAACAACTTATGATCATCTTTACTGCTATGATTATCCAGAATGAGGGCTGCACTGCGGTATCAAGAATGACGGGTACACTGAATATATATGTAATTATTAATTTGTTGAATCTGAACAGTTACATTTGAATGGTAATTTGTATTTGTAAAATTGACCCTTTTTTAATAGAAAAATGATAAATTTTAGATGTATCTTTTTGGTATGGTTTTGACACATAATTCATGTAGAATTTTGAACCACTCCTTGTTTTATTTGAGAACATGGTTGCAAATAAAATTTAAGACAATACAGAAATGTAAATGCTATGATCAAAACTCATTTTCAAGGGATACAAATAATAAAACAAGGTAAATGTTACAAGCATTTAATGTCAATGAGTGTGTTCTTATTGTTTAAGCATAAAATATTTATGGTTCAATTAGATGTAGATGATGAACTTTGTTGTTGGGTTAATTTTTTAAGCTTCCATATGAAGATAGACCTCCATATACTATGAGGGATAAGGTGAAAAGTGTTTTTCCATCTTCATGCTCATGTTTCATTGAATGAAAAGGCTGCGTGGTGCACTTTCATATATGAATCTCGATGAGTGTGAAACTAAAGCCAAGTTAGTGGAATTGTTTTAGAATCTTCATGACATAAATAATGGGGATAATATCACCCTTGACACATTTGTGAAGCTAAAATTGTTTTATTTTATCACCGTCACTATTCGTGCAACATAATGTTCTTGTTTTTCATCACCCTATTTTCAAAGTTTTGAGTATGTGCATGAGTTATTTTTACAGCACACCAAAAAGACTAACATATCAATATGTGCATGAGTTATTTTTTCAGTGCACCAAAAACACCAACATACCATGATAATCAATGCATCAAAATGTATCATTAAGTCATGTGTCCATATTATAAATAGTTGTAATTTTTCAAAACTACTTTATTGTCTTTTTGAAACTCATATATAGGAATTTTAAGATGATTTTATGGTTGGCATGTATCAGCATGCTGAAATAGATTAGAGTTAAGGTTTGAATATCTTCTTTAGTGCACATAGTATAAGGAGATTGCATGAACCTATCTTATGACTATGAAAAGGTTTTTGTTGTAAAAATTTTGTGAATATTACATGGATGAATCTTGTTTGCACCCAAACAAAAGGAACTAATAGAACACACGTTTCCTACAATAGAACACACTTTTCAAAAGGAACTAATGATTTAAATGTCATGGAAACCCTTTAGACATGATAAATACAAAGAAAGGGAAATTATATTTTCAAATAAGGAAATGTAGTTCATTATAATTTATATCTAGCATGGTGGAAGAATAGGTTTATCAATACTATGAGTTGATCATCTATAATCAAGAACTATTGATAAGAAAAATAGACTATTGGTTTTAATGCTCGTAAAATCTTAAGGTTATGAAAAAGGATTTTTCTATTGAATATATCAGCACTTTGAGCTTTAACGAAACTTATAATCAAGAACTATTGAAAGTATAAATACACTATTGGTTTTAATTCTCGTAAAATAAAGTTATGGTAATGGATTTTTCTATTGAATATATCAGCACTTTGAGCACACAAAACTTAAGTAATTTTGAGGAAGGTCAAAGAGGGGGGTTGCTAAAATTGATATCATTGTATGTAACCATTCTATTTGTAGAAAAAAAATATTAATGAAAATGAAACCAGAATGGAGGCGTAATTCTTAATGTTCTTTCATTTTGTTCTCAATCCAACTTATTTTCATTACACGTAAATGCCCTCCATTTCTACATTACAGAAGGTTGTCTTCACATAAAGTTGAAAAGAATGTTTCAATATATTATACTCCTTTGCTTTAAGTGTTTCCCTCTACATGTGAACAATAAGAATGAGAAAGAGCTTATCTTAGTTTCCATAATTATATATATATTCTCTACTGACGAGGCCAACCACGTGAAGGTGGAAGCTCATTTGACCCCTCCCACTCAGCCACCCTAGAATCAAAGAACAAAAATTTGTCAACCTTGATGTATTTTTTATTCATACGAAATGTGCCAGTGGCATATTATCAAGAATGCCATTATTATCTTCTATCAAAAATTTCCATTGTCGATGCTTGGAATTTTTCCTACTCTTCACTGCCTTCAACTGCAACCGGGTTGCTATGACCAAATGACTGTATTGAGCACATATAACATCTGACTCGTAGTCTTGAAAAAGAATATGGTATTTACATTTCCTTACTTCTGCAAAGAAATGTCCCATTATAACCATTGAACCCACACCATACATATAATTTGACGGTTCTATAAATTCTTACATCAACGTGCTTTTTGACCTAGTGCATCTCAATAAATAATAATGCACTTTTTTTGGATTATCTACCGGTGCAATGACAGCAAATACATCACCTTCTCTAACCAAATCAGAAACACAATCATAATCTTTGTCAATCACAAGCGCTTCATTATCGTGCTCTACATCATTGATATTTCCAAATGGGAGCAATGGTGTCAATTCTCGGTGTCTCCATGGTTTCAAAAATTTGTTAGTCTAGTTTTGACACTCATCCAAGGACTCTACATCATGAATACATGCAAGACAAAATCAAGAGTACTTTCGTTTCTCGATTACGTGTATATTTTCCATTTTCTTACTCCTAATGGAGTGTAAGCCCCTTGTTTTCAGGATTGCAATACAATTATGTGGCATTGATCTGTCAACATCACACATTGCAATATTCCAGAAAAACCTTCTCACATTACCCATCCTTTCATTGAAGTCATGGCTCAAATTTTGTTTGCACCAATTAACAACATCGGTTGAATTTGCAAGGCGATAAGCAGAGTGATTCATTTGATATCTCCTGAGTGCACGTTTCACGCAAGCCCCAGCACCATCGTGTTCTCTTTTTCGATGTCCCGTTTCAAAAGAGCTCCATGTGTGGCAAACATCCATGTTTCTATGAAGGCAAGACAACCATAAGAATGAGCTCGCTGATTTAAATTGACCAGCACAACCATTTGACCACACCCAATGTTCTTTAAAAGTGATCGTTCGTCTTGATAATTCTTTATAAAGCATACCAAAACAATGCTAGACAAAACATGTATCATGTGTACGACCATCACTGATGTAGAAATGATACTCCTTAATCACTTCACGATTATTTTCATTGCTATCAAAACCTCGACATCAAGCTCTGCATGTCTATACATAATATGAACAAGTATAGATACCTGATCTGAATGACAATACTCACTCTGTATCTCCTTTTGCAGAGTGAAAGTGTAATTTTCAGCAAAATCGACAATGGATAATATTGTTCCTTTTCCAAATAAATCTCGTGATTGCTTGAACTGTAAGTCCTGCCATCGTGCTGAGTGAGAGTGCTTGATATATTTATATATTTGATCCCTGAACAAATTCATAAAATCTATCAAAGAGATATCACTTTCAACTAAATTAATATTTCTTGATGTTGATGTTGAATCTGTAATAGGAGTATAATCAACATATTCATATCTCTTCCATTTCACAATGCGATTTGATATTTGAGGATCGTTTGCATCAATTTGGTAGTTATCATTAAAAGGGGCCAAATCAAAACGTTCCTCAAATTTTTTACCCCCGACGCATTGTTTCTTATATAATAACTGATCATTCTCTCATGCACATAGTATTTTAGATACAAATTCACGAACACTCACAGGAGGGGGGCTATTTGGCCAACACTGCATGCCACAATCTAGAAATGTCTCATAGTATAATTTGAATTCTACATGGTATCTAAAACAACATGTGTCACGAACAACGATGGGCTTGACATACCATGGTTTAAGCTTCACAAATGTGCTAAGGGAATCTCCGCATCAACATTACTCTCCATAAAAGTTTTGAACATTTCCACTTGAGTGATCTCTGTTATGTGTTTGGAATGAGTTTCATAGTTTCCTTTCGATATACGACGTAGCAGAACATCCTTTTCATTTGGTAAGACAAAAGAGTTTAAATTCCAAAAATCTTTCACCCTGTCTCTCACATTATCTGGAAGTCTATCTTGATAAGGTTGCCTACAGATAACACCCCAACATGCAACTTCAGCATCCTCATCTAATTGAACTCTAACGTTTTTATGCTTCCATAAACTTTTTCTTGACGTTTTTAACATTCTTGCAGCAGTAGACAACAAACGACTGTTTACAATGTTTTTTGCCACAACCCCTGTTAGAATAGATTTACGAGCAACCATGTAATTATGAGATCTTTTTTTGAAAGTGATGCAAGGACCGATGTCAAATTTTGTGATACAATCTCATTTGATTTAGCCTCTTTGACATTTTTAATGCCCAATAATGTCATTGCATTTCTTAGACATTTTTGCTTTAACAACATATTTAACAATTGAGCTTGTTCTATGACAGAAATACCTTCAAAATATTCTTTGACTATCTTTTTTACTCTATAGCGAACTGTATGATCAGGAATCAGAGGTCCCATTTCTTTAATTTTACTTAAATCCATATTCTCCAAAAACGTATCGTTAATGACGATATTGTTGCAGCTTCTAATTAATCTCTGTGAATTAGTGAGTGTGGTAGGATGTTGTATGTTGGATGTCGACCCTGCATAAAAATAAATATTTGAATTTAGCTAATTGTGAGTTCATTCAAATCAAATATATATATATATATATAAGTAAAAATTATAAACATATATCAAAATTTATTTACTCACCAATCATGGGCTCAATATCGACGCTACCCATAGTTTGCTCCACATTTTTCATTTCCTTGTCACCTCCATGCTCTTCATTTATTTCATTAACGTGTTCCTCGACAATCTGCATTCCTTCATCACCACCATGTGCAAGGTTCACATTTTGCATTTCTTCATCACCGCCAAGTGCCTCCACATTTCTTTCCATTGCTCTTTTTTCTCTTGACTTTCTCATATTTTCACGCTTTCTGTCCTTCCTTTCCTCTTCATCCGTTCTAGTGTGATCATGTTTTTTTCCACAGTTCCTTCAATTTCCCATGTTGAAGGAATCAAAACCTAAAATCCAATGCATGAAAAGATATGAGAATTGGGAGTTACATACATACATTGAAAAAAAGATAACAACAAACCTAACAAGAGTAATATGCTAAGCACTGTTGTACGAAAAACTTATAGGTACATTCCAAAACAAGGATTTGCACCAAAGAAAGTAAAATTACCTAGAAGTAGTCTCAAGAAAATGCCTGCGCCCGTATTTAAATCATAGGTTAAAGTAAATGGCCGCAACATATGGTCAAGTTGTACGCTATTGATATTTCTACCTAAACATGATCTCAATTTGTATTAAGCATGTCTGATGAAAAACTTATGGATCTGCCAAAATAGGGTTTCAGGATAAATTTTTGAGAAAGTCTTGAAAATGACTAAGTGTTGGAAAACTGGCTCAAGTGGCCTTGGAAAAATGCCCGCAATACCTAATGGGTTAATGATAAAAATAATTTGAAACTACCATGCTCTAGATTGTTAAGAAGGATATATCTCCATAGTCTTAGTTTTCATAGAAGGTGTTTGATGACAAAATTAACAGCCTGCCAAAACAGGGGTTCAAGTTGCTTTTAAACCAAAGTAGCAAATCTGCCTAAGTGGCCTCAGGGAAATGCCTACCATAGTTTGTGCGTTGAAGAAAATTATCACGCCATATGGTCATTGTGTAGATGGGTGTTTTGTCTACCTGTCCACATCTTTAGATCGACTTGAAAGTTCTTGAGGAAGAAGTTATGGATCTGCCAAAATAGAGTTTCAGGATAAACTTTGGAGAAAGTCCTGAAAATGACAGTGTTGGAAAACTAGCTTAGGTGGCCTTGAGAAAATGCTTGCCATACCTAATGGGTGAATGATTAAAAAATATGAAACTACCATGCTCTATCTTGTCAAGAAGGATAGCTCTCCATAGTCTTAGCTTTCACAGAATGTGTTTGATGACAAAATTAACAGCCTGCCAAAACAGGGGTTCAATTTGCTTTTACACCAAAGTAGCAAATCTGCCTAAGTGGCCTCAAGGAAATGACCGCCATAGCTTGTGGGTTGAAGAAAATTACCGCACCATATGGTCATTGTGTAGATGGGTGTTTTTTCTTCCTGTCCACATCTTCATTTCGACTTGAAGGTTCATGAGGAAGAAGTTATGGATGTGCCAAATAAGGGTTTCAGGATCAACTTTGCAGAAAGTCATGAAAATGACTAAGTGTTGGTAAATTGGCTCAGGTAGCCTTGAGAAAATGCTTGCTGTCATTAATAGTTGAATGATAAAAAAAATATGAAACTACCATGCTCTAGCTTGTCAAGAAGGATATCTCCCCATAGTCTTAGTTTTCATAGAAGGTGTTTGATGAAAAAAATAAGAGCCTGCCAAAACAGGGGTTAAAGAAAATACCTTGATAAAAATAAAAATTTGTGGCCTGAAGAACTCGGATAATGCGAAATCTCAATAGAGCTGCAAACTCTGATATGTGAATTCCTGGCTGCAATATGGATATAATAGCTCTTGGCTGAAAACCGCTCTACCAACTTTCGGCTGAAAAACGCTTTGCCAACTCTCTGCTAAAAAATGCTCTGCAAACTCTCGACAGAAAAACGCTCTGCAAACTCTTGACAGAAAAAATGCTCTGCAAACTCTCGGCTGAAACATGCTCTGCCAACTCTTGGCGGAATCTGCGAACTTTCGGCTAAAAATTTCTGCGAACTCTCGGTTGAAACACGCTCTGCCAACTTTCGGCTGAAAAAATAGTTTACAACTTCTCGATTGAGATAGATAAAAATTCCCTCGGATGAGAGATTATTTATACACCTCTCGGGCGAGAATTTTTGGAATCCCGTCGGAATCACCAGAGTTTACTGGTGGGCCCCTAAAAGATTCTCGAAGAAAACTCTCGACCAAGATATATATTATTTTTTCGTTCGAGAGTTTAAAATAACTTTCGGTTGAGAGATTTGCTTAAATCTGGGTTAGTTTTCGAGCGAAAATAACTCTCGCCCGAGAAAATTTAAATCTCTTGGCCAAGAGGTTTTTAGTCAACATCTCCAACACCATTTCTGCAGTTTTCAGAAATGTCTGACTTTAGCAAGGTTGAAACACTGCAAAAAATGAGAATTACATGTCAGAGTTTATACCAGTAGATTCATCATTCAATCTAATTTCTCATCATATTTTTTTTTAATTCATTTAGGATTTCTATTTTTGACGATTTTTTTCTAAACTTTATCATTAAAAAACCTAGTGACTTAAGAATCAATGACAATAAAAATTCAATATCGTCAGAAAGACGAAGCCAAATTTTTCTTTTAAAATCACAAGGTTGTTCCTTGCAGTGTCCTCTTCAAAAGGGTGCTTTTAGTTTTTTTTTTAAGAGTCACATTTGAAAGAAAATGAGATGACAAAACCATGTGTCAATAAGGCACCGTTTTTGGTACATATATTATTTCGATAAGTAATAAAAAATAGCGTATAAGTCTGAAAATCCTAAACATATAGTCCATGCACAACTACAATGAGTGTAGATTATGATTATACATTTCGTTTCCCTAAAATAAATAACTATCTCTAAGAAAAAAGGAGGGCACAAAGGTCACTCATTATTCATACTTAAAATTTTTCGTTGGTGCCCTCCAAATTTTCCCCACTATATGTCGATAATTTTTTTATTTTAAATATGAGTACGTAGCTAATTCAATTCTCTAAAACATTTGTGTTTACTTCAAGGTGAAATTTTTAAGGGAGATATCGGTTTGAATGGGTTGAAGTTGAAAAACATACAATTTTGCAATTTGTTTTGTCAAAAAACAAGCAAAAGGTGTTTCCCAACTTCATGTTTTCACCCGAAAGAGAACAATTACCTTCCCATATAATTCAATGAGTTCTCGAAAGCAAATTATTCGTTACAATATTGAGTTGAGTTGAGGAAATGTTTATAGTATATATGCTTGTAATTTAGATCAACATAATACATATAGAAAAGATTTACTCAAAGTATGAATAACAATAGATAACAATTAAATCCCATACAATCCAACAAGTATTAAGTGTAAGTTTTACATGCTATAAAAATTGAAATCAAGTTATAGATATGTTTGTAATATTTGCATTTGCAATTTAAATCAACATAATAATTATAATCATAATTTATCAATAGGCGACTTCAATGAAAATTACACCATGACCCCGATCACAGTATTTTAATGAAGGATTAACGATGGGTGGTGGAGATGGAATGAAATGGCATATACCTTAGAAAAATTTGTCAACCACAAAAGTTTGACGACAGAGACTTCCTATAGGTGAAAGGCCTCCCCAAACGCCAATCGTTAATTGAGCATTCGAATTGGTAATCGAAATCTTCTGCCACGCCGGTGGGGTGGGGTTTCATGGTTGGCAATGTGATCGATCAAATCCATTGGGTGCTCATCCAATGGATCCAATTGATTCATACACCAAATCAAACCCACAATGGCAACTGCGAGGAAGACATGATGCCTAGCGACATTGTCCATCCACTAGAGTATTGCGGATGTGATAGTAATAATCTAATTTTAAGGTCATGGTAAAGACAAGCATCTAATTGGTGTATGAAACCCCCTTGTTTGTGGAAAAAAGGACCCCTCTGAGCAGATATTTGACTACTAAAGTCTATGAAGGTGTATGTACACTACACCTCCGGATTTAAATATGTGACCTAAAAGGAAACATGTGTTCTTCACCATGAGATCAAACAAATAAAAATCACATAAAACATCAAAAACAACATAAAACGTTGCATTCCCATATAATCCAATTAACATAAATGTAAAATTGAGGAAGCAATGTTCACAACTAATTTTATAAAGAAAGGAAAAGAGAAAGAGAGGAAAATTCGTTGTTATTTTGTTATTATCTAGGTTATAAAGATTGACCAATTAACTTGATTAGGATTTAAAAATAGATAATGAAATAAATTATTATTATTATTATTATTATTATTATTATAGAGAGATTACTTCATATATCAATATAAATATATTAATAGATAATGAAATTGATGATTATTATTGTAGAAATGTTGAGAGCTCTTCATTCATGAAACTCACTTATGTGTGTTTTACATCATACCATTCACCCAATTATAACTATCCATCGATTATTTTAAAGACCACAATAGATGGCACTAGCAATTATATCTCATAACCTATAATAATAATAATAATAATAACTGACAATTCTATCTCATAACCTATAATAATAACATGTTAAGTTTTTCTTGTTGAAATTAGCAATTGAGCAAATTAAATATGTTCTTTAAACATAATATAACACAGACCGAAATAATGCTAATAAGTATCTAATAAAAAATCATCCAAAAGAAAACATAGTGTCAAAACCCCAAATTTTCACAAAAATTAAAAAAAATTAATGTAACATAAACTGTCTATAGTCGCAGTTTGGTAACTGCTAGCAGCTAGCAGAAAAAAGAAACAGTTAAAAAAAGTAATGATTAACTTTAAACACATAAAAACTAATACTGCTTTAATTTAGATATGTTATGTAAATGACCTGCATTCAGTTACTTCTAGTTGTACTGATGATTTGATTTTGTCAAGTAGGTGAGAAGTTATGTTCTAAACTGGGGCTTACTTAGAAATTGCTAACTCAGCTGTATTTCTGGATCTTACAGGTTCAACAGGTAAATTTTGAACAAGTAGGAGCTTATTTAAAGCGTTAAATTTAGATGTACTTCTTTAGCACATATAAACTTCTAGAGTAAATATTTGCTTAAAAGAGTTCAAGGATACTACGAGGTAAAGTAACCTTTCTTTTCTTGTTTTGCAATTATGACAGTATTTTAAATTTATGTCGTAATGACCAAGATCCTTGCCATACTATATGTCTTTCTCTAGCATGACCTCTACTTTCAATGTTTTCCTTTCCAACTATAAGTTAAGTTACTTACAAGTTCTACATAGAGCTCATGATTCAATATAACGACACTTTTACTGAAACATTAGTTTCTTGCCATTGCTATTTTCTATTATCTAGTACATTGATTATAAGCATGAAAAATAAATGTAAGGCTTCAAAACAAAGCTTACAATAGAACCCTTAGTTCTACTTTCCATTCTGCCCTAGTAGAGATGAATTATCAATTACAGTTATAATTATCTATTTGCATAAAAAGTCATTGAGCTTAAAACTTGTCCTTCCAAGTTCATTATATCACAACTAATGTAGTAAAAATTCATTATCATATCACTTATAATACTACCAAGTATTCTTATCTTTAACTTTAAATAGTCTTACCACCTTGTAAAATACCAAGTGTGAAATTATTAGTTTGGTTTAAGATGAGTTGGGTCCTCTATAGAAATCAAAAAGATTACTAACCTCGAAGGAGTCTCCCCACCATAACACTGTTTATGTCACTGTCGACTTATGACAATTGTAGAGTCATGCTTGTGTAGAAGGTACTCCCTATCTTTTTACTTATTAAAAGTGAATCTAGGATAATGCCCTTATCCAATTTGTTTTTACATAATCCTAACTTAAACATAGTATTGTTATTATTTAATAAAAGGTTTGTAAGAGGACTCATTAGGAGTGCTATTGAAAAAGGTCAAAAGTATAATTCTAATATTGATGTTCCACTTACATACTTTTATCAATAATGGATCTTAATGTTATCCAATGCAATTGATAATAGTTTATATATGATTCCACCATTGAATTAATATAGTGATCATTTGAAGCAAATGATAAGAATGATTTATTAAGTAAGCATACTATTGGATATGATGAATAGTTGACTTCATCGAAAGGTTGATTGGAATGATTATATAATTGGAAAATATACGATGTCAATACATAAACATTATTAATATAGTCACCATTTAAATTATTGGCAATAATTTGGTTTCCCGACAGTGCAGTAGAAACTATACCATTCGACCCACTACTGACTGAATATTTTAGTGGGCAAGTGGAGCAGCCTCCACCATTTAAAGTTTGATTTATAAACTCCAAAGGAAACCCTATCCTTCTCATTCCCTTCGAGGGTTTTGGCTCTGCACTAGCTGGTTTTCATTACGGCCATGAAAGGCTCGCAGGTTCAGCATGTGGCAAACCTTAAGTCTGTAGTTTAGTACTCTTTCGTTGTGCAGAGTTTCAGAGTTCATTGTTTTGTAATCGTGGTTTCGTTCTAGTATATTTGGAACACCGTGAGGGTGGTTTACTTATTTATGTCAGTTATTTAGAGAGTTGGGCGTATTGTTACCGATGTCTCTGCTCGTGGTTTGCTCCTTCGTCGGTATAAACTATAAATAGTACCTTGCTACCTCTGTCACAGGTTGGGCACGAGGGTTCGATTTTCTGAAGTGCGGTCCTCGTTCTGGTTTGATTCCCTCCTCGGCTCCAGTTTTCTTGCCTTCAAGTATAAGTTTTACCATACTTTTATTTATAAATTTCAAGTTATAGTTTTAGTATTTGAATACACAGCTTCTTAATAAAGTCTTGGGCCTTCGTTTGCAGGTTACAGTTGCCTTTAAGCTTGGAAGATTCCTCTCCAATGCTGGATTAACTTTAGAACCAAATGGGTAAACCCTGGTTAAAACGTGGCATCTCCCTGTTTGCAATGGTTAAGGGAAAAAGGGTTTTTAGTGGAAAGGAAGCATGGCTTCGGTTCCTCCAGTCTTTAGATGCTTGGTTTTTAGTTTTTAATTAGCCTTTGTTATTAAAAACCCTTTCCTGTTGCAGGGTAGCTCCAGCTTCGATGCCGTGACTTGTATTTAGCGTTTCTTAACTTGTAAACAGGAATTACAACCTTATGGCTAAGTAATATCATACTATGTTTGTTTTAAATTATGGGGGTTCTCTTGTCTTCATGGTTTTTACTTGATCTCTGTTTTGAATACCCTGATAATTTATGCATTGTTTTATAAATGATATTATTGTAAATTGCGTTATTCTTCTTCACTGTCAGTAAAATAAACCTACTGTTAATGATTTATCTTGTAAATGAATATGGTTATTGTAAAAGACTGTAACTCAGTTCGAAAAATAAAATCTATAAATTTATATTTATCAGTTAGATTAAAGTAGCTAGGGTTTACTGGAAATGAACCCTTGTAAATATTTATTATTGGTTTCTGTTTACCTTATTTCGTTATTACAAGATTATTGGTGTTATTTAATCTGTTTATGAATTATTTTTAAAAATAAAAGAGTTTATAAATATACTATGAATTCTTGAAATAACACTGTAACCAGTCTAATGCATAACTTATAGTCTTATAGATTAATTTGTTTATTCTGCTATTAAAGATTACGTTTATAAAAGGTAAAAGAAGAACCAGGGTTTCGACCCTCAGGCTTAACTTGTACAGGTTATGAATTTGTCTGTTAAATAATTATTTCTTAGATAGGTAATTTCTTAATTTTATTCTATTTACTGTTTATCTTTATATTTATATTTGTTTACTGTTCTGTAACTTAGTAAAGATTCAGAGTTTTATAAAGATTTTAAATATTAACTCTGTAACTTTGATTACCTTTTATTAATAAGGGTTTTATAAACCTAATCCTATTCTAGTTTATATTAAATAATAGTTTAAGATAAAAGAATTAAATGTGGTTAATACCTAGTTTAGATACTTAACTGTATCTTCTATATTTTTTTATTGTATCAGTATATTGCTTTATTATAACTCTATTGTAGTCTTACTATTTGTTTTCCAACATTTTATTTAATTATATTCAGTAAAACAGTAAACATAATAAATCCATAACACTGTTCTTTTCATAATAACTTAAACATTGAATAAATTACTCTGTTCACTACAGATACATAATTCTATCTTTATTTTCATTCTCTTATGAATTTCTTTCATCTATTTAAAGCATTCTAACTGTGCTGGAGTACGACCTGGTTTCCAGGTGTGGAAAAACACAGTCTAGAAATTTTACTTTCTTTCTAATACATTACTTTTCTAAATCAACTTCATTTCTTAAACAATCTAATAAGAATACTAATTCTAACATTTGACAAAGTGAAGTTTAACATTCATATACCAGTCAAGCTAAGATTTATTTAACTAACATAGTAAAACAAAATAACATAGAACTTGTTTAGGACAGACGACAACAGCGATAGGAGGTTGTTCCTCCCTACCAATATCCTGGAGAGTGCTCAAACAACGCTTCCTGAGGACCCCCGAGCCTGTTCCTGGTCTTCTTGGCTAAGAACTGGTGGAGAATGCAAATAGTAGAACCCTCTGTCAACTAACTAGTTCAATATCTCAGTAAAATACTCTGCTCTCAGCAGTATGATATTCAGCTTAAAAGCTGCAACTAGATCAATCAGCAGTTATCCTCTCAAACACTTTCCAGATTTCCCTTCCATTGAATTTCTCTGAAGTACATTCATTCAACCTACATGATCACTTCTCTAGAATGAGCAGCCTCAGCTCTCTTCAATGGGAATTTTTATAAAGATTGCCTAGGTCTTTTGGGTCAGTTTTCATTAATTGAGCCACCTGCTCTGATTCCACTTTCTTGGGGAATCATGACCCCAAATGTAGGGAGGTTGCCACCTGCAACAGTTGGAAGTGGTTTGAGGATGCTGCCACATGTCAGTTTGCTCTCCACTCAGTCTCCTCCACCAATTTGACCAGTAAACACTCTTTTAACAGCTCTCCTAAGCTGTTGTCTCCTCCTTTATTTATTTATAAATAAAATATTCAGAATTACATTAAATATCCTTGACCCTGCTGAGTCATCAATTACAACTTAGCATAAAATTTAACATATTGTCCTCAAATAATATCAAATAATATAAAACTGTTTTTGCAAAATTGGGGTATGTGATATACACACCCCCTTAAAGTATAACATCGTTCTCGACGTTATTTATTCTTCGTCCTCAAAATTCCCCTAGAACAGAATTGGATATGCATCCTGCATATTACTTTCCAATTCTCAGGTGGCTTCCTCTGGACTAAAGTGATTCCATTGCACCTTCACCTGACCAATGGTGCGGTTCCGAAGTGTGATCTCCCTCCGCCCAAGGATACAGTTTGGTTCCACTAGAAAATCTCCTTCTGGTTCCACCTGTACATCATTCCAATTAACAACATGAGTAGCATCACGAACATATTTATTTAATACAGAAATGTGAAAAACATTATGAACTCTTAAATTCGGTGGTAATGCTAATTGATAAGCTACTTGTCCAATCCTGGACAGTATTTCAAATGGACCACAGTAACGAGGTGCTAGTTTGGCACAACTACCCAACCTCAGAGAGCTCTTTTTGGGTCTCACCTTGCTAAACACATGTTCACCTATCTGAAACTCTTTTGGAGTTCTTTTAAGGTCTGCTTGACTTTTCTGTCGATCCTGCGCAATTTTCAGATTATCTTGTACCTGCTTTACAATTTCTTCCATTTCCTTCAATAGTTCAGGAACTAATATTAATCTATCCACTGGATTACTCCAAGAGATAGGAGTATTACATTTCCTTCCATACAAGATTTCGAAAGGACTAAATCTGACTGACGCTTGATAGTTATTGTTATAAGCAAATTCTACCAAATGCAAATAATCCTCCCATTTACCTAGCTGGTCTTTTACATACATTCTTAGTAAATATTCCAGTACTTGGTTTACTCTTTCAGCCTGTCCATCTGTTTGAGGATGGAACGAAGTACTAAAATTTAGTGTAGTGTTTAATCCTTTAAACAGAGTTTTCCAAAAGCTACCTGTAAATTTAGGGTCTCTATCTGAGATTATAACTTTCGGTATTCCATGCAGTCGGAAAATTTGCTTTAGAAATATATCAGCTATGTTTGTAGCTTTATACATAGTTTTATCAAGTATAAAGTGAGTTGCTTTACTTAATTTATCGACCACTGCCATAATAGAATCATTTAAATTCTAATTTTTAGGCAGTCCAGTAACAAAATCGAGACTAATTATCTCCCATTTCTAGCTAGGAATGGGCAACGGCTGAAGTAATCCAGCTGGGTGTTGATGTTCAATTTTCACTTATTGATATTCAAAACACCTAGCGATATATTCTTCCAGTTCAGTCTTCATGTTTGGCTAAAAATATTATTTTCTTAACATAGTTATAGTCTTCTGATAACCTGGGCGACCTAACTATGGAGTTGTTGAGGCCTGGAAAATTGCAGGCAACAACAGCAAGGGATTCTCCACAGTCAACGTTCCCAACTAGCCCATGACTATTTGGTATGGGGAATCCGTCCGGTTTACGGTTTGGCTACCGTAGGTCAAGTAACAAAAATGAAGGGTTTACCAGTTGCGGCCCAGTCCACCGTGTATATTTTTGTATTTTTTAGTTTTAAGTATGATATGCAAGTGCCTATCTAAAATGCAAATTGATAGAGAATACGAGGAGCAGTCACAATGTGATGTGCAGGTTCTTACCTCTCGTCTTAAACTCTCTCGCATTTGAATCACACACAACAATAAATTAAAACTAACTACCTAACCTATCCCTATGGAGAAAAATTATCATTCATTAATGAGTAATGTATTTTGTACATGCATTATGAAAAATCATAGATAGCTGATACTTCTTTCAAAACACATGAACATTTAAAGATATTTGAACAACCAGATAGCCAATTGTTTATGAACAGCATTCATTACTCATAGTGGAAATTTTCATAAAATAAACCAGAGAACATTCATACGAGAACATAGGTTCAACAAGTTAGAACGATCTCATAGTTAATGGATAACAGCTGAAAACGAAATAGTTCCCCTTCAACATGAACATCCATTGCACAGCATTTGAACATTCCACCAAAGCTTTCTCCAACATGAAAAACTGTAATTATCTATTGCAAAAGGAAATAGTTCTTCTTACAACATGTTCTCACAAGTCTAACTGGGAAAAAGTTCCTATTCCCCTCTAACTTTCCTATATTTATACAAAAAACAGCCAAAACCTTTGGGTTGCCCCGCCCTGTAACCCTTGGGATCCCCAAACCGTTTTAATCTCATAGTTTGGTCAGTTTGTGAGTGCTCATGATTCAAACAAACATTACATTTCAGATTTATGATTTAAGAGCATTTTTATGAAAAAGGGACCAGCTTGGTAACTGCCAAACTTTTCCAAGCCTGCGCCTCTGCCTCTATTTATTTTGCTCAGTTTTCCGTTGGTCTCTTGCTAGATCCAGTTGAGCTTGAACCCGACTTGCTTCCTCTTTTCTATATTTCTGCTTCTCCATTTTTCTTTTCTTCAACTAGCTCCCTTCTGCTTTGTCCTTTAGATACGTCTTCTCTACAACAGCAATCACCTTGTCATGAATAATCAGTCATTAGATCAATTAGCGTTTGACAAGGTAACATGAATTGCATCAATACACACATTCTGTGAAATGAACTATAAACAAATTTAAAGCATGAAAAGACAAAGTAACCACCACTCTTCAGTACACGAAAACCCCCAAACTGCGCTCTTCATCACAGAAACTTTGACTTGACCAGCATTCATCAAAAAACTCTGCCATCCCATAAAGTAGAGTAATGGCACAACAAAAACACGGTGGGAAAACCCTACCGACAGTCGAAATCAGTAGACACTAATCATTTGGTAGATAATCCACTTCGGCGGGCGAAAAAACCATCCATCGGGTCATTCAAAACAAAAGATATTGACGAAAGGAAAAGTTATATGGTGGATGTTTAGTCCGCTCAGGAGCCGCAATGGCAGACTTTCGACAGACAATGAGTTCCGCAAGACTATTAAGTCTATCGGTGTCGAAAAGACTGAATACTAAAGCATCGGGCGGAAAACTCCTCGTCGGTGAAAGGAACGACATAAACGTCGGGTGGTTAGTGCATTATGGAGCCGCCATTGCGGAAGACCAAATAACTATGGCTTCTGCTTTCAAATGAAAACTGCAGTGATAAAAAATTTCAATGACTAAACGTCAGCGATGATGAGCTCAATGCAACCGTCGTGTCGACGACACAAGAGACTAACCCTCTGATCAAACATTAAAAATGCTCGGATAGAGAAAACAAATCATCGAAAAGAAACTAGTTTAAGCAGTAAATCCATGGAAACAACAAGACTAAGAATTATCCATCGATAAATTCATTATTTGTCCTCTGAAATAGCGGGCTGCAAAGAGGACTAGTGCTCTGAATCACTCATCAATATACTTCCGATAGCGATCAGGAACCTCATTTAAATAGGAAAAAATCATCGAAAATGCTAAGTGTTCGAAAAAATTTGTCTCATTTTCAAAACAGCGGCGTCATAGAGATCAAAAACCCCCGACTCAAATTTCAACCAAAAAGTTAAGTTCCACAGTCAAAAGCATTGGCAGTTTTATATCATTGAACCTCCGAAAGTGGTAAACAGACGAACTCAAATCAAACTCAGGAAAATCCAAAATTGTAACAGAGGGAAGACAAAGTTCAGGAATCTTAAACACTCCCAGGCAAGATAAAATTAAAAGGAGGGTCCACAATTTTTTAAAAAAAATTGGGAGAAAAGTTGCAGCTGCAACAATTGGTGACTACCTGGTGAACCTAGATCTCTGGACAATTTCTTCCTTAAGTGACAGACTATTTAACAATAAAACCAACATGTTGAATTCTTCTAGATGTCTGGATTTCCCAAATGGAAAATATATGTACTTTTAATCATTGAGGGTAGTCCAATTTAGGAAAATGGAAACCAAGATTTCAAAGTCAAGATAACTCTTTCGAGGCCAAGAATATGAGTTTCACTTTTACCTCTGTCTTCAGGTAGCTTGCATCTTGGACACCACAGGACGTAACATATGGTAAACAGAAATATTCAATTGTTCTTCATTCCCATGCCATTTTGCACATTTTTTTGTGCTTTTGGACTTTTTGTCCTTTTGAGTCCTCCTCATGCCTTTCTTTCTGAATTCTTTATTCAGGCTCCTTTATCCATAGTGTCATTTTGTGTGAGAGATGTATTTAATTTTTCAGCTCATGGACGGAGAAGAACATTTGGCAATTTTGTACTCATATGATTTAGTACTTTGTTTTGATACATATTGCTTTCTTAGGAGTTTTGACTCTTTTTATCCTTTTGGCTTTCAATTCTTGGCATGGGATCATTTATATATAATATAATGTTTACCCTGCTTCTTTTCCATGGGTCTTGTGTTGTCACCACCTAGGACATTTTTAAGTGTGATATGGATGGAGCCTCGAAATAGTATTCCAGACCTTTTATTCTTGAGTTATTTTACGGGGATTAAGCAGGACTTCAATGTGTTCATAGCCATTCAGGAAAACTGTTAACTAGAAGAGATTCTTTCAGATAAAACAATAGTACACAGTCTTATAATCAAGGATTTTAATTAATTTAGAATTTTGTTGCTCTCCATGCAACCAAAAGTTTGCTTCTTTTATTGAAATCAATTAAAATCTAACTAATCAAACAGAAATGAAATAAATCACAACAAAAGATAAATAACCAAATCAGTTTATTTATGTACAAAACAAGAAACAAAAAATCAGGAAAAATAAGGTTTGAGAACTAAACCATTAACTGGTAATTTCTCTTCCCACCCCTGTAAATCTTGCAATTTGTAGGTTGAGGGGCCAAGTTTTGCTGCAATCTGAAAAAAGCCTACCCATAACTGTTGAAACTTCATGTGCTTTCCCTTTTCATCATGTGGGTGATCCCACTTAAGAACCAGGTCTCCCACTTCAAATTCCTTTTTTCCAGCTTTATGTTTATCAAACCACTATTTAACTACTTCATGTTGATGTTTAAAGCGTTCTTTGGCTCTGGATCTAGACTCTTCCACCTTCAAAATATTATAAATTCTAATTTGCAAGATTTTATTATCTGTGCCTCTAGACTCTTGAGATATTATGGAAGAGGGTAGCATAATGTTGGGAGGCAGAATGGCTTCTCTTCCATAAACAAGGGTATACGGTGACACACCTAAGGAATTCTTGGGTGTGACTCTATCAGCCCAAAGAGCATTTGGTAATGCTGAATGCCAACTTCTCTGGTTTTCTATTACAGTCTTTTTTAAGATTCTAATTAGATTCTTATTTGTAGATTCTGCCAAACCATTTCCTTGTGGGTAATAGTTTGCAAAATAATGCAACTTAATTCCCTTTTCATGAGCAAATGCAGTTAATCTAATAGAGGAAAAATAAGTAGCATTATCGAAAACTAGGGAAATTGGAACCCCAAACCTGGTCATAATATGATCCTGCAAGAATTCCATGACCGCATCTTCATTCACTTTACGTAACGGAATGGCTTCGACCCATCTAGTGAAGTAGTCAGTTGCCGTCAAGATGTATTTGTGTTGCAGGGAAGAATTTGGTTTTATCTCTCCAATGATATCAATTCCCCATTGCTCGAATGGTTCCGTTGTCATCACCGGCTTCAAAGGTCCTGCTGCTTTGGCTTGTCTTCCTCCATACCTCTGGAAGATATTGCACTTTCTGACATGGGAATGTGCATCCTTAAACAGTGTGGGCCAATAGTATATGGCTCTGAGAATTTTATGGGCTATCGTATCTCCCGAAAAATGGCCTCCAGCAGGCCCGTCATGTGACTTTGTCATGACCTTTCGAACATCTTCTTTCTCTAAGCATCTAAGAAGGACTCCATCATAATTCTTCCTGAATAAAATTCCATCAATGATATGATATGCAGCTGATTTAAGGCGCAACACTCTTCGCTGTTTGGAATTCCAATGTTCTGGCAACAATCCTTCCTGAAGGTAATGAACAAGGTCTCGGTACTAGGAATCTGGAGCTGTGAAAAGAGGACATACATCCATCATACGTAATTCTGCTTCATTTTTCCAATCGTTTTCTTCATTGTTTTTACCCTCAGCCATTAATTTGCACAGTCCTTGCCCTTTAACTATGCATGCTGGTTTGAATTCGAGGTCATATTCTTGTAAAGATGTTACCCAGTTGCCTCTTCTT
The DNA here is from genome assembly GCA_001517045.1 of Pseudotsuga menziesii. Classification (NCBI taxonomy): domain Eukaryota; kingdom Viridiplantae; phylum Streptophyta; class Pinopsida; order Pinales; family Pinaceae; genus Pseudotsuga; species Pseudotsuga menziesii. The sequence goes on from LPNX010129122.1 coordinate 502,682, forward strand.
TCTCCTAATTCCTTTTGTACAAAAAGAGACCTCACAGCTGGGTGTGGAACTATTACCTTTGTCTGGTTCTTAAGTATGTACGCCCGAAATTGTTTTACCACTTTGAAGACTACATAATCTTGTTTATCTACCACTGGGTAATTCAATTTGGCCCCCTGTAGTCCATTTCTCATAAATGATATGGGGAACTCATCTTCCCCATTTTCCTTCTGAGTAAGTACCGCTGCTAGTGAATCGTCAGAAGCGAAAGTGTACAAAATAAAATCCTTCTCAAAATCTGGACTTTTGAGAGAGGGTGCATGAGCAATAGATGTCTTTATTTTACTGAATGCATCCTTCTCTACATCAGTCCACTTGAATTGTACACTTTGTTTCACCATTTGTTGCAAAGGTTTAACAATTTGAGCAAAATCCGACACAAACCTTCACACGAAATTTATTGTCCCCATGAATGGTTGCATCCCTTTTTTGTTATGGGGTAAGGGGATCTGTGCAATAGCTTTGATTCTTTCTGGATCTCTGGAGATCCCCTTTTTAGAAACCACGTGACCCAGTAGCTTTCCTTCTATAACAGCAAACACACATTTCCTTGGATTTAGTGAGATGTTGTATTTTCGACAACGCTCAAAATTTTGTTTTAAATGAAATGTGTGTTCTTCTCTCTTCTTTGAAAATATCATCACATCGTCGAGATACACTACCACACTACGGCCAATTAGACCGCAGAAAGCTATATCTATAGCCCTCTGGAAATTAGCTCCAACGTTAATGAGTCCAAAGGGAATCCTTCTGTAAGCAAAAGTTCCCCATTTTGTTCTGAATGTAGTCTTAAGTCTGTCTTCCTCAACTACTAACACTTGATTGTAGCCAGAAAATCCATCTAGTAACGAAAATAACTCAGAACCCGAAACCATTTGTAAGATCTGTTCCATGGGCGGGACTGGGTAGTTGTCTTTGTCTGAAGCATAATATAGGTTTCTAAAATCCACACATAGTCTGATTTATCCATATTTCCTCCTTACTGGTACCAAATTTGAAACCCATTCTGAGTGTCTAACTTTGAATATAATTTTGGCATCCAATAATTTCTTCATTTGACTCTAAATTAACGGTTCCAGTTTTGGATGTATCTTCCTCAAAGGTTGCTAATAAGGCTTGACTCTAGATCTAATAGGAATGATGTGTTGTATAATCTTGGTATCATATGTTTTAAGTTCTTCATATGTCCAGGAAAATACATCTTTGTACTGTTTGAACAAACTAATGAACTTATTTCTTTCACCCAGGGAGCAACACTTTCCCAAATTTACATATTTGGGTTTAACTTCAGTTCCCAAATTTATCAACTCAAATTGCAAAGACGAGCTGTGAGTCTTGACATTTGCTGGTCTTATGAACTTGTTGTCTAAATCAAACATCTGCTCCAAAGTCCTGACCCCTTTAGGAATGAAGTTGTCAAATTTTAACTCAGCTTGGTGTTCTTCGTCATCGATAATTACCCCTTTGAAAGTTTCATCATTCATTAAACATTCCAATATTTGTTGATCATCATCAAAAACTTGAAGATTAGTAATCATGTCCAGAACCGAAAGCCTGAAAAGTAATTCAATAGAACACTTGTTATTCGTAGGCACAATCCTTGCAGCCGAGGTAGCTAACAAGTCAGCTGCTACATTCTTAAGTCTAGGAATGGATAAAATATTAAATACATAAAAGTTTGTCAGCAAATCCCATACTTCATTCTGATAAGCTTTCAAATGAGGTGAGATGCAATGTATCTATTTCCGAATCTGTTTTACAATTATTTCAGAATCCCCATATACTTTCAGATTTTCTACTTTTAATTCAATTGCTTTTCTTAGTCCTTGAACTAATGCTTCATATTCGGTTGTGTTATTGGTACATTCAAACTCTAATCTACATGAAATAAAAAATTTATTCTTCTTTAGATCAATCAGGACACAACCAGCTCCTAATCCTTCCAAAGTTTTAGATCCATCAAAAAACAACGTCCAAAAACTATCTACTTCTGTTGTACTTGAATCAACAACTACATCTGAAACTAATTCTACTATTTTACAATCAAATTCGTCAGCCCATGAAAACCAAAGGAGATCAGGTTGTGTGTCTGGTGTGCTACTGACTTCTTCCGCTTGGTTGTTTCCCGGTTCTAGTTCAATGAAGTAATTTCCCAATACAGAATTCACTGGTTCATTCTTACCTTCTAGCTAGGTAACATTGTGCTTCATGTGGGGTTCTCTTAATACTTTAATTTGATTGGTACTTCCCTTATAAGGAAACCACAGATGTGACCAATCTGAAGCAAAATACCCATTTAGATTTGCTGACCAATCCCAACTCAAAACAGGTTCATAAGCTTCAGGTATGTCAGCTATTACAATATCTATGCACTCACATACCTTCTCATTTGAAGATAGTCGAATCAAAACATCCTCCATTTCCCAAATTACCTTCACATTTGTTCTGTCTAACTGAATAACCTGCCAGGTAGATGGTTTAGGCTGTCCATTTATCTTTTTGTAGACTGAAAGCAGCATAACATTTACTGATGCCCCTGAGTCCACTAAACAGTTGTGTACATTATGGTTGAAAATTTCAAAAGTAAGGAGAAAAGGTGAAGTTTTGCATTTAGGCTTACCTCCCACACTTGATTCACCAATTTCCTCTTCTTTCGATTGATTGTCAGTGGGAATCTTCAGGAATCTCAAGTGCTTTTAACAATCTTTCTTTCTGCTGAGGCATATTACACATTTCAAACAGCGAGATATTTGCCTTAGCCCTCTTAATATCTTCCACAATGTCATATTCCATCCTATTCTCTTTGAGATTATTTTTTACATCATCAGTCTTCTCTTCAATGGGCTTGACAGGTATGTTGATTTGCTTTGGATTCTGACTCGTAATGGTGAATTCAGGTACTTTATCAGCTGTGGTGTTTTTCTGAATTTTCTTTATGTTCTCTTGAAGTCTCTTAATTTTTGGGATTATTGATCTGTCTTTACTTAACAAGCCTTGACTTCTTGTTGTCACATTTGTTTCTGTTGTTTCTTCATCTTCTGTATCAAAAAATGAGACACAGTCCCATAAAACCAAAGCATCATCCTCTTGTTTTTCTGTGGGTTTACTATCCTTTTCAACCTCATCATCAGCTTCTGTCAGTTTAGAATCCAATAGCTGATTCATCACTAATGTCATCGAATTAATCCATTGAGGGAATTTTTTTTCAGAATGGGGCTGCTGATGAGAGGTTCAAAAATTATCCATACCCACCTCTGTTAAGTTCATTGATACAGGACTATGTGGAGGAGGCTTATGTTGATTGTTGTCCTCTCTCCTCTTATAGTAAGGATTAAAAGATTTCTGAGTTTTCTTTTCTTTCTCCAAATTATCTATTATTCTGTTAGATAACTTCTGCATCATTTTTACCATCCCGTCAAAGTCATGTGACTGCTCTTCCTTGGGCTTAGTAAATAATAAGGCTTTCTTACCAAAAAAAATTTCTCCCGACTACTCAGGATAGTCTTCTATGCTCTCTCTTTCGGCGTCTACTCTCTCAGCTTCTTCATAAGTTTCTGATAATGTGGGTTTGACTTTCATTTTGGAAAACATGACCAAGTCAGGCCCCAAATCTGAAGTATAATACTCAATCAGAACTTTATCAGAGGGCTTATCAGCTGCAGAGAAATTCTTAAGATAAGCAGCAAACCTTTGGGTGAAACTATGCACATTTTCTTTTCTTTTTTTCTTTAAAGGGCACAGGACTTTCATGAGAGTTGCATGAGTCTTCTGGGTTGCATATCTGCTTCTGAATATCCTTTCAAAAGTATCCCAGTCTGGGATTGAGTTTGCAGGAAGACCAAAATACCACGAGGCTACTGCTCCTTTAAGGGTATGTGGAAAAAGTCTGCAGACTACATCTTCGTGTTCTCCAGCCTTTAGTCCTTCTATGGCCAAGTAGAAACTTTGCAAGTGATCATCTACTAAAATCTTTTCACTTGGGTCAAATTTGGGTAGCATTTTCTCAAAATCCTAAGGTAAGTCATGCAAAGGAGGTGTTTGGTTTAAAGGTGATCTGGCTTTCCAAGCAGGTTGTGTATTTGGTGGGTTAGGTGGTTGATTAGCGTTTACGCCTACCATGAGTCTGGGTGGAGAGTGAGGTGGTGAATGAACAGGAGTATGAACAGGTGAACAGCAAGGTTTGTTTGGGCCCACTTGATTCAAAGGCTGAAAAACTTCTTGTAAGGTTGTTTCTACAAGGTCTTCCAAATCTCCAACCAACACTGCGTCTTCCAATATAGGACGGTCTTTCTTTTTATATTATCTTCTGGGTAAGTCAAGGATAATTGGTAATCCTCCAATACTTTTCACATATGCCCTTGTATGTCTTCTCATATTATTAACTACTTCGTTATCGACCGAATACAAATGTTCTCTACCCTTCTCTTCAGGAATTGGATTGGGAAACAAACTGTTTTAAGAACTGTCATCGGTAGAATAATCTCGAGAAAATGGGTTTCCTCGGCCAGCCATGCACTGGCGGCCCTCCTTCTAGCGCCAAAAACTGTTGAGGCCTGGAAAATTGCAGGCAACAACAGTAAGATATTCTCCCCAATCAACGTTCCCAACTAGCCCCTAACTGTTTGGTATGGGGAATCTGTCGGGTTTACGGTTCGGTTACCGTAGGTCAAGTAACAAAAATAAAGGTTTTACCGGTTGCGGCCCGGTTCACCGTGTATATTTTTGTGTTTTTTAGTTTTAAGTATGATATGCAAGTGCTTATCTAAAATGCAGATTGATAGAGAATACGAGGAGAGGTCACAATGTGATGCGCAGGTTCTTACCTCTCGTCTTAAACTCTCTCGCATCTGAATCACACACAGCAAGAAATTAAAACTAACTACCTAACCTATCCCTAGGGAGCAAAATTATCATTCATTAATGAGTAATGTATTTTGTACATGCATTATGAAAAATCACAGATAGTTGATACTTCTTTCAAAACACATGAACATTTAAAGATATTTGAACAACCGGATAGCCAATTGTTTATGAACAGCATTCATTACTCATAGTGGAAATTTTCATAAAATAAACCAGAGAACATTCATATGAGAAAATAGGTTCAACAAGTTAGAACGATCTCACAGTTAATGGATAACAACTGAAAACGAAATAGTTCCCCTTCAACAACATCCATTGCACAACATTTGAACATTCCACCAAAACTTTCTCCAACATGCAAAATTGTAATAAGTTTATTGCAAAAGGAAATAGTTCTTCTTACAACATGTTCTCACAAATCTAACTGGGAAAAAGTCCCTATTCCCCTCTAACTTTCCTATATTTATACAAAAAACAGCCAAAACCTTTGGGTTGCCCCGCCCTGTAACCCTTGGGCTCCCCAAACCATTTTAATCTCACAGTTTTGTCAATTTGTGAGTGCTCATGATTCATACAAATGTTACATTTCAGATTTATGATTTAAGAGGATTTTTATGAAAAAGGGACCAGCTTGGTAACTGCCGAACTTTTCCAAGCTTGGGCCTCTGCCTCTATTTATTTTGCTCAATAATCCGTTGGTCTCTTGCTAGATCCAGTTGAACTTGAACCCGACTTGATTCTTCTTTTCTCTATTTCTGTTTCTCCATTTTTCTTTTCTTCAGCTAGCTCCCTTCTGCTTTGTCCTTTAGATACGTCTTCTCTACAACAATACTCACCCTGTCATGAATAATCAGTCATTAGATCAATTAGCGTTTGACAAGGTAACACGAATTGCATCAATACACGCATTCTGTGAAATGAACTATAAACAAATTTAAAGCATGAAAAGACAAAGCAACCACCACTCTTCAGTACACCGAAACCCCCAAACCGCGCTCTTCATCACAAAAAATTTGACTTGACCAACATTCATGGGAAAACTTCGCCATCCCATAAAGTAGAGTAACGGCACAACAAAAACACGGTGGGAAATCCCTACCGACAGTCAAAAGCAATAGACACTAATCATTTGGTAGATAATCCACTTCGGCGGGTGAAAAAACCATCCATCGGGTCATTCAGAACAAAAAACATCGACAAAAGGAAAAGTTATATGGCGGAAGGTTAGTCCGCTCAGGAGCCGCAACGGTGGACTTTCGACAGACAACGAGTTTCGCAAGACTATTAAGTCTATCGGCGTCGGAAAGACTGAATATTAAAGCATCGGGCGGAAAACTCCTCGTCGATGAAAGGAACGACATAAACATCGGGTGGTTAGCGCATTATGGAGCCGCCATTGTGGAAGGCCAAAGAACTACGGCTTCCACTTTCAAATGAAAACTGTAGAGATCGAAAATTTCAATGACTAAACATCGACGATGATGAGCTCAATGCAACCGCCGTGTCGGCGACACAAGACACTAACCCTCCGATCAAACATTAAAAACGCTCGGATAGAGAAAACAAATCATCGAAAAGCAGCTGGTTTAAGCAGTAAATCCATGGAAATAACAAGACTAAGAATTATCCGTCGGCAAATTCATTATCTATCCCCCGAAACGGCGGGCTACAAAGAGGACTAGTGCTTCGAATCACTCATCAATGGACTTTCGATAGCGATCAGGAACCTCATTTAAACAGGAAAAAAACATCGAAAACACTAAGTGTTCGAAAAAATATTAAGGTTGTGCAGCGGTCAAAAAGTTTGTCTCATTTTCAAAACAGCGACGTCATAGAGATCAAAAAACCCCGACTCAATTTTCAACCAACCTCCGACAGTGATAAAACCAAACCATTGAAAAGCAAAAAGTTAAGTTCCACGGTCAAAAGCATTGGCAGTTTTATATCATTGAACCTTCGAAAGTGGTAAACAGTCAAACTCAAATCAAACTCGGGAAAATCCAAAATCGTAACAGAGGGAAGACAGAGTTCAAGAATCGTAAACACTCCCAGGAAAGATAAAATTAAAAGGAGGGTCCAAATTTTTTTTTAAAAATTGGGATAAAAGTTACAGTTGTGACAGGAGTTTTATGGATTTCATCTAAAATTAATAACTTAAATTTAGGTACATTAGGTACATATATTCTGTCTTTGTACAGTTAAAATCCTTTTTCATTCACTGTACCCTTTACTTAAGCTTTCTGTTGGATTTTCTTTCGTTTTAGCTTGTAAATTTTGGTAAATTTCATCTTGTTCTATCCCTGCTTTAAGCTGTTCATCTAAATCTGTTGTATAAGTGTTGATAACTGTTGTAAAGTTCAGCCTTGCATTTCTACTTAATGCATCAGCAACTTTATTTTCTTTACCTTTAATGTGCTGAATTTCGAAATCATACTCACTTAGAAAAGCTATCCACCTAGCTTGTCTAGCATTTAGATTAGGCTGATCTAACAGATATTTTAGTCATTTATTATCGGTCATTAGAATAAATTTTCTGCCAATTAGGTGATGACGCCACATCTTTAGAGCATGTATAACAGCAACTAATTCCAGATCATAAGTTGCATAATTCGTTTCATGAACCTTTAATTTCCTAGACTCATAGACAATAGCATGCCCTTCTTGAGTCAATACTCTGCCTAAACCATCATTGTAGGCGTTAGTACACACTACAAATTCTTTATTTGGATCAACTATTCTTAAAATAGGTGCGTTGGTTAATAAAGTTTTTAACTTTTTAAAACTATCCTCGCATTTCTGGTTCCAATCAAATTTATTTTCTTTCTTCTGCAAAGAAGTTATCGGATTTGCGATTCTCAAAAAACATTCAATGAACCTCCGGTAATAACCGGTAATTCCCATGAAGGACCGAACATCAGTTACATCCTTAGGAACCGACCAATCTTCAATTGTTTTTTTCTTTTCGGGATCCACCAAAATCCCTTCCGTAGTCACCACATGAACTAAGTACTGAATTTTATCCTTAAAGAAATTGCATTCACCAAACTTTGCAAAGAGTTGATGATCTCGTAACTCTTGCAATACAATTTTTAAATGTTCTTTATGTTCTTCTTCAGTTTTCGAATAGATTAATATGTCGTTGATAAACATGACTACAAACTTATCTAGATACTTATGCATAACGTTGTTCATTAAATACATAAAAATAGCTAGGTCGTTAGTAAGCCCAAATGGCATGACAACAAACTCGTAATGACCATATCAAGTCCTAAAAGTTGTTTTAAAGATATCTTCATCTTTAATCCTAACTTGGTGATATCCAGACCTTAAATCAATTTTCGAAAACACCGTCGCTCCATGTAGTTGATCAAACAAATCATCTATGCGAGGCAATGGGTATCTATTTTTAATATTCATCTTATTCGACTAATGGGAATCTATGCAAAGTCGCATGGTTCCGTCCTTTTTCTTAACGAAGATGACAAGTGCCCCCCATGGAGACACACTGGGTCAAATATACTTCTTGTCAATAAGTTTTTTTAATTGTGACTTTAGTTCATTAAGTTCAAGTATGTTCATTCGATAAGAGGCCTTTGAGCTGGGTATTGCACTCGGTACCAGCTCAATGGTAAAATCTAGTTCCCTTTTTGGAGGTAGTCCCAGAATTTCTTTAGGAAATACATCAGCATACTCTCTTAAAACTGGTATGTCCTCCAATTTTAATTTGTCTGTTTTATTTAGATTTTCCTCATCAGTTACTGTTACTGCATAAGCCTTACAACCTTCCTAACAGCTCTTAAGCTGCAGAGCAAAGATCTGCCTTATGGTTGTTTTCTATGGATTCCCTTTACACTTATTGATTTTCCATCATTATTTATACACTTAAAGGTTTTATCATAACAGTTTAAGATTACCCTATGTTTCTCAAACCAATCCATACCGATTAGTATGTCATAAGAACCAAGAGGTAGTACATTAAGCTTTACAACAGTTTCAAATTGATCCATAACTACTGCACATTTCTTTACAAAACAAGTTACCTTCATTTTTGCACCAGTGGCTAACTGAGCCAACCAAGAATTTTCAAATTTTTCAACAGGCGGCTTACATTTTTCTACCAATTTAGGTGAAATATAACTGATACTAGCTCTTGGGTCAATTAAAATAGCTATAGGGGTTTGGTTTATCATACCTTCTACTTCCACCATGGAAGTTTGATATTCTGCTTGTCGATTCTCCAAGGCTGCATTGATTCTGGGCATAGTCCTCACTAGGTCTCCAACAGTCATTTCCTCCTGTATGGTATGAATATTACTGGCAGTCTTTTTTCGATTAAGACAAACTGAGGCATATTGTGGGCCATTACACTCCCAGCACTTTATGGGTTCTTTGCGTTCAAAGTTCTTTGTGTAATTACCATGATTATTAGCAGACTCTTTTCCCTTTGAATTGTTCTAATTGCTTGGTGAATTATTCTTATTCCCTTGGAAATTCTTGTTAGGAAAATTTATGGCCTTATTATTTTTAGAATTCTGGTTGGGTACAAACTCTTTCTTCTTTTGATCATAATTATTGTTATTCTTTTTGGCCTTCCAGTTGTCCATGATCTCCTTCTTTCGGTTCTGTTCATAACAGAAATTAGCTTTCCTCATAGCTTCTTCCAAAGGTTTTGGATTGTCATACTCAATCCTATCCTTGAGGTGATAAGGTAAATAGTTGAGGAATCGTTGTACCTTCGTTTTTTCATCTACAAAGTATGGCACATACCTAAGCAGACTTAAAAACTTGTTGTTCAAATCTTTCATAGTCATTGAACCTAGTTTAAGCTCATAGAATTCTTTTGCTCTCTCTTCATAGTACTGCTCAAATAGAAATTTCTTTTTAAAGTACTTCTTGAAAGTACTCCAATTTACATTCTTCTCTCTTATTCCCTTCACTCTCTTTAATTCTTGCCACCATATATCAGCCTTCCCTGAAAGATTGTAGATAGCCATTCTAGCCTTTAATTGGTTAGAATAGTTATAAATATGGAAGTACTTCTTCATCCCAGATAACCAGGGTTTCGCTTCCTCCCCCTTCTCAGTTTCTCCATTGAAGATTGATGGTTTAATCTTTTTAAACTCCCCAGAAATTTTCTCATAAGGTTTATATTTTCTCTTTTTAGTATAATGGTTATCATCACTACTATCACTAGTGGAATGAAAATTACGTTGATCACCAAATACCTCTGAAGATGAGCTGCTTTCATTTTTAGTATGTTTAATCTTTTTATATTTATGTTGATGACTTATATATTCCGAATCAACTCTTTTACCCCTTCCTTCAGTTTGAAATCTTTCTGTTAAGATCTGATTCAGCTCCTCTTGAGCTCTCAGAATCCTTTCATTTTCTCGTTTAACAGATTCCATTTCAGATTTTAAGTCTTTTACTGTTTGTAAAAGTTCTGAGGAATTCATGGTTATGTCTTCTTGTATAGGGTCTCTTTGTAAGTTTTCTTATTCAGTAAAGGGAAATTCCTCTTCCGCATATTCCTCCAATCTTTCCATACCTGTTGTTAAACTTCAGAAACAATTTCTCTGTTGAATAACATTAAAAGAAAATAACATTAGCAAAAATAATTTAAATTCATTGTTTCATAAAAGCAAGTTGGGCTTCACCAAGGCCTAGTGTTTGAACCTAGTGCTCTGATACCACATATCAAAACCCCAAATTTTTACAAAAATTAAAAAAAAAATTAATGTAACATAAATTGTCTATAGTTGCAGTTTGGTAACTGCTTGCGGCTAGCGGAAAAATGAAACAGTTAACAAAAGTAATGATTAACTTTAAACACATAAAAACTAACACTGCTTTAATTTAGATATGTTATGTAAATGACATGCATTCAGTTACTTCTAGTTGTACTGATGATTTGATTTTGTCAAGTAGGTGATAAGTTATGTTCTAAACTGGGGCTTACTTAGAAATTGCTAACTCAGTTGGATTTCTGGATCTTATAGGTTCAACAAGTAAATTTTGAACAAGTAGTAGCTTATTTAAAGCGTTAAATCCATATGTACTTCTTTAGCATATATAAACTACTAGAGTAAATATTTGCTTAAAAGAGTTCAAGGATACTACGAGGTAAAGTAACCTTTCTTTTCTTGTTTTGCAATTATGATAGTATTTTAAATTTATGTCGTAACGACCAATATCCTTGCCATACTATATGTCTTTCTCCATCATGACCTCTACTTTCGATGTTTTCCTTTCCAGTGATAAGTTAAGTTACTTACAAGTTCTACATAGAGCTCATGATTCAATATAACGACACTTTTACTAAAACATTAGTTTCTTGCCATTGCTATTTTCTATTATCTAGTACACTGATTATAAGCATGAAAAATAAATGTAAGGCTTCAAAACAAAGCTTACAATAGAACCCTTAGTTCTACTTTCGATTCTGCCCTAGTAGAGATGAATTATCAGTTACAGTTATAATTATCTATTTGCATAAAAAGTCATTGAGCTTAAATTTCGTCCTTCCAAGTTCATTATATCACAAGTAATGTAGTAAAATTTCATTATCATATCACTTATAATACTACCGAGTATTCTTATTTTCAACTTTAAATAGTCTTACCAGGCTTGTAAAATACCAAGTGTGAAATTATTAGTTTGGTTTAAGATGAGTTGGGTCCTCTATAGAAATAAAAAAGATTGCTAACCTTCAAGGAGTCTCCCCACCATGACACTGTTTATGTCACTGTCGACTTACGACAATTGTAGAGTCATGCTTGTGTAGAAGGTACTCCCTATCTTTTTACTTATTAAAAGTGAATCTAGGATAATGCCCTTATCCGATTTATTTTTACATAACCCTAACTTAAACATAGTATTGTTATTATTTAATAAAAGGTTTGTAAGAGGACTCATTAGGAGTGCTATTGACAAAGGTCAAAAGTATAACTCCAATATTGATTTTCCACTTACATACTTATATCAATAATGGATCTTAATGTTATCCAATGCAATTGATAATAGTTTATATATGATTCCACCATTGAATGAATATAGTGATCATTAGAAGCAAATGATAAGAATGATTTATTAAGTAACCATACTATTGGATATGATGAATAGTTGACTTCATCGAAAGGTTGATTGGAATGATTATACAATTGGCAAAGATACGATGTCAATACATAAACATTATTAATATAGTCACCATTTAAATTATTGGCAATAATTTGGTTTCTCGACAATGCAGTAGAAACTATATCATTCGACCCACTACTGACTGAATATTTCAGTGGGCACGTGGAGCAGCCTCCACCATTTAAAGTTCGATTTATAAACTCCAAAGGAAACCCTATCCTCCTCATTCCCTTCGAGGGTTTTGGCTCTGCACTAGCTGGTTTTCATTACGGCCATGAAAGGCTCGCAGGTTCAGCATGTGACAAACCTTAAGTCTGTAGTTTAGTACTCTTTCATTGTGCAGAGTTTCAGAGTTCACTGTTTTGTAATCGTGGTTTCGTTCTGGTAGATTTGGAACACCGTGAGGGTGGTTTACTTATTTATGTCAATTATTTAGAGGGCTGGGCATATTGTTACCCCTGTCTCTGCTCGTGGTTTGCTCCTTCGTCGATATAAACTATAAATAGTACCTTGCTACCTCTGTCACAGGTTGGGCACAAGGGTTCGATTTTCCGAAGTGCAGTCCTCGTTCTGGTTTGATTCTCTCCTCGGCTCCAGTTTTCTTGCCTTCAGGTATAAGTTTTACCATACTTTTATTTATAAATTTCAAGTTATAGTTTTAGTATTTGAATACACAGCTTCTTAATAAAGTCTTGGGCCTTCGTTTGCAGGTTACAGTTGCCTTTAAGCTTGGAAGATTCCTCTCCAACATTGGACTGACTTCAGAACCAAACGGGTAAGCCCTGGTTAAAACATGGCATCTCCCTGTTTGCAATGGTTAAGGGAAAAAGGGTTTTCAGTGGAAAGGAAGCACGGCTTCGGTTCCTCCAGTCTTTAGATGGTTGGTTTTTAGTTTTTAATTAGCCTTTGTTATTAAAAACCCTTTCCTGTTGCAGGGTAGCTCCAGCTTCGATGCCGTGACTTGTATTTAGCCTTTCTTAACTTGTAAACAGGAATTACAACCTTATGGCTAAGTAATATCATACTCTGTTTGTTTTAAATTATGGGGGTTCTCTTGTCTTCATGGTTTTTACTTGATCTCTGTTTCGAATACCCTGATAATTTATACATTGTTTTATAAATGATATTACTGTAAATTAGGTTATTCTTCTTCACTGTTAGTAAAATAAACCTATTGTTAATGAATTCTCTTGTAAATGAATATGGTTATTGTAAAACACTGTAACTCAGTTCAAAAAATAAAATCTATAAATTTATATTTATCAGTTAGGTTAAAGTAGCTAGGGTTTACTGGAAATGAACCCTTGTAAATATTTATTATTGGTTTCTGTTTACCTTATTTCGTTATTACAAGATTATTGGTGTTATTTAATATGTTTATGAATTATTTTTAAAAATAAAAGAGTTTATAAATATACTATGAATTCTTGAAATAACATTGTAACCAGTCTAATGCATAACTTTTTGGAGATGGGCGAACGAGGGTTTTGCATATTGTTGGTTGAAGGTCTCTCAGGCTGCATTCAGGATGGCTTCGGGTTCCTCGCTCCTCTCAGGTTTTGGCCGCTTCATTAGCCGGTATTTCCCAATCATTTTTTCTGTGTTTGTTTCCCGGCCGATAAGTCTGTTTCTTCTTTTTGTTTCTTTTCTTCTCTTCTGGGTTTCTTCGGGAAGGTTTTGTCAACACCCACCTTCGCATTGGTATTTTTGTTTGGTTTTTTGGTGTTTCCTGGCAACCGGTTTGTGTTTTTATGGGGTTTGTTGGACTGCCTATTATTTTCTTAGCTGCTCCCGGCAATTGGAGTCCCTCCTCATAATCGAGGACTAGTACCAACCAGTTTTTTAAAAAAGTGGGAATTTCATTATTGTTGGCTCTGTCACCTTCTTCGCTCGTCGTTTTGGGTGGCGAACCGCCTTTTTCGGATGTGTTGGCTGTCCTTGTATAGTAACTTGTCCTTTTGATTGTGTCTGTCGGGATGTGGCTTTATTAGGGTTTGTCTGATATCTTGTCTTCGCCTGTTTGTCTTTCGGTTAGCTTTCCAAAGAGTCGATTGTGGTTTTTACCCGATGGGTATCCCTGCATTCTTTGTCTCGGTCTTCTAGACTGGCGTTAGTTCTCCGTATATTACCTGACTCTGTTTATAGGCGTTTATTTTTTGATGTTTGGGTTAACCCTGTTTGTAACTTTCGATAAGTCTTGTGGCATTAGGGTTTGCCTCTTGTTCTTGCGCCCTCTTTCTTCTTCTTGGTGTGGGATTTTTCCTCCGGTTTATTGTCTCCGGATGGTATTGGAGTTGTTCTGTTTGGGACTGCGCTTTCAACGGCCTATCAAATTTAAGGGTTCAATCGAGTTTTAGTTGCCCTGTCACTCGTTGATCCATTTTATTTATACCGACGCTCCTGTTGGGATTATTGCTGATTATATCCTTATTTGTTTTTTGTAATCTGGAATGTAATCAGATATTTGGGGTTTTATTATCGGTACTCTTTTTATGATGGATCCTTCCAGGGATGATATGATATTGGTCGTCATATTTAGGGATATATGCTGATGCTTATTTGCATTGCCGAGATATGTTATTGTCGGGCCTGCTATTGTTGGAGATATTCTTGGCTTCTGGTTTATTTGTGTTTTTTCTGGGGTTCGACTGTCATATTTGTTATTTGTGTCGGTTTTATATATGATGCCCTTTTGCTCGGGTCTTGTCCTATTGATTCGGGGTTCTGGATCTTATTGGCATTTTGGGGTTTCACGCCTGCTGCTATATGATTTCTTCTTTTTTGGGCCGGCTAAGTTATCTGAGTTCTTTATATAAGTCTGATATATAGCCCTCTTCTTTATGATGGTTTATCTGTAGGAGGTTCATCTTTTGATGGTCTGCTATTGATGAGGTGCTATTCTATATTTGGACTATTTTTGGATTATGGTATGTATTGATATTTAGGAGACGATGGACTACCTTTCATGTGTTATGATCCTATCTATGCCAGGTTTATAATCTGAGATTTGCTTTATGGAGTTTTGATTCAAAACTCTTTATTTATGTTTCTTATTGCCCGGGGATTGACCATAATAGTCTGATACTGATTTGTTATTTATGCCGGAATTTTTTATGCTGCCACTTGCCAGGGACTCGTCCTATTGATTCGGGGTCTTGGATACCATTGGCATTTTGGGGGATGTACTGTTTGTTTTTTTATGATTTTTCTATATGAGTTGGTTATGTTATCTAATGTTTTATAGAAGTTTGATATAAGGCCCTTTCTTTATAATGGCTTTTTTGTATGAGGTTCTTAATTAATTGGTCTGAGATTGATGAGGTGTTGTTCTATTTATGGACTGATTTGGTTTCTGGATGGTATTGATTTTTGGAGACTGATTGTCTACCTTCCTTTTGTTATGAACCTATCTGGGCCAGGCTAGTTATCTGAGATTTTGCATTTGGGGATTTGATTCAGAGTGCTATTGATTGAGTTTTTTGATCTGCCTGGGGGTCTGCTATCTGGGAAGTTTCTTCTTGTTTCTGATGGTGGAGACCCATGTTGGGTCTCCCGACCCTAGAATGGACCATGGTCCTGCAAGATTTCAGAGGCGTAGAAAGGCAAAGGCCTACAAAATTTTGGAAGGGAAACTACGCTATGTGGTTGGTAGGGATATTTATATG
This sequence comes from Pseudotsuga menziesii, assembly GCA_001517045.1. Lineage (NCBI taxonomy): Eukaryota > Viridiplantae > Streptophyta > Pinopsida > Pinales > Pinaceae > Pseudotsuga > Pseudotsuga menziesii. The sequence goes on from LPNX010129122.1 coordinate 518,386, forward strand.
GACAGGGTGGAAGCTTTGAGTCGTCGTGCACTAATTGGTAGGCTGGAATATGTTTCCATGGAGAAAAAAGATTGGGTTTCTTGGGCTTCTGAGTATTGGAAACCCTTTCTATCCTATGTTCCAACCATCAGCTTGTTGGTCCGGGGATGGATAGTTTTTGTCTTCTTAGAGGAATCTCATGCCTCTAAGGTCTTAAGCCGTTTTTGGAGAGTGGGTAATGGCTCATTAGTGCTTGATCAATGGCATGTAAACTTTGATCCATTGAGAGAAAGAGTGAAAAAGCGCCATCTGTGGGCTATTCTCCCAGGGCTTCCTTTCCCGCTCTGGAATCGTTCTCTTTTGGAAGGAGTTGGAAACACTATAGGCCAGTTTGTGGCACTTGAGGATGATTTCATGAATTCTTTTGACAAAAGGAAGGCCAAATTTCTTGTTGAACTTGATATCACTAAAGGCCTCCCAGCTGAAGTAGAAATTCTCTACCATGAGTGTTTGTTCATTCAACGTTTGGATTTTCAGGGAATACCCTTTAGGTGCAGTGTGTGTAGGGAGACTGGGCATTTGCGCCGTGACTGTCTTTCTTTCCGTAGTGGGAATGTCAAGCACTCTTTATCAGACTCCTTTGTTAATTCCCCTATACTTTCACCATCAAAGGATTGTTCCACTCCGGTCCAAAATGTCTCCTCTCCTGGTCAGTTGAAAAATGTTATTTCTTTGTTTGGGGAAGTTTCAGATCTTGATCTGGACTTAATTGACTCAGTGATTAGCAGCAGAAAAGCTCCATTGCCTTCTGACTTGTCTCCTTCCTGTTTTCCTCCAAAAGAGCCTGATCGATTGGCCCCTCCTTTGACTGTTTCTTTGTGTCAGGAGTCTACCCCTGCAGCTTCTGCTCTTTGCCCTCCCTCAGATCCAAAACTCTCTGGATTTTCTATTGATGGTCTGTTAATTCCTGCTCCCTCTCTGTTCCCTCCGAATGACGGTTCCCCCGTTCCCCTGTTTTCTGAGGCTGACTTTCCTCCGCTCTCCTCCTCTGGCCAGAATAGGCCTCAGTCTTCAGGTTCACCATCTTTTAGCCCGGCTTCCTCCCCCTCCTTTGCTGATCCCTCTTTGAAAAAAGCTTTAAACATTTTCTCAGACAAGACACCTCTATCCCCTTCGATTCTTCCATTAGACTCAATTCGATTTGAGAATGTTACTATTAGGCGGAAGAAAAAGTCTTCAAAGCCCCCTCTGGAATCTTCAGATTTAATTCAGGCTCCCTTTACTCCTCTTTCTGAGAGATTAAAAGCAGCAGAGTGTTCTCTATCTTCTCCTGCAAATCGGGTCCTTAGAGCTTCGACCCCTGATCTTTCGGGTTCCTAATGCGTATTCTTTCTCTGAACGTTCGTGGCTTGGGGGGACTGGCCAAGAAGAAAAGTCTCCGTCATTTGTTGTTATCTCTCTCTCTAGATGTAGTTATTTTACAGGAAACTATGTCTAGTCTTTATCCTGCTTTATTTTCTTTTTCTAAGCTTTGTCCGGGCTGGGAGTTTTGTGCCCTTAGCTCTAATGGTCTTTCTGGAGGCATTCTTTCTGGATGGAATCCGAAACTTATCAAATGTAAAGCCTTTCATACTGCTGCTGGTATCCTGCTAAATGCTTCAATCCGGGGATCTTCCCTCAATCTCTCTATCTTAAACTGTTATGGACCTTATCTCAATCGGGAAGCATTCAGGAATGTTGTGGCTACGGGTGGTCTCCTCTCTCTTCCAAATCTTATTTTAGCTGGAGATTTAAATCTGACTCTAAATGCCTCCGAGATTTGGGGTTCCAAAGCGCATCCTGATCCTTTGGATCCTTTTTTCTCTAAACTTTTCTCTGACCATCATTTAGTGGATGTGGCTTCTCTTTGTGCTGGTCCTACATGGAGGAATGGGAGGGTCGAGGAAGATGGTATTTCTAAAAGATTGGATAGATATTTACTATCTGATTAGCTTGTCTGCTTGCTTCAAAGGTATCGAGTTTCGACTCACAGATGTGGGATTTCTGATCACTTCCCATTGGTTCTTGAATGGGATGATCTTCATCGTCATTGTGCCTATCCCTTTAAGTTTAACCAATATTGGTTAGATAATGAAGATTTTATTCTCATGGTTCGTTCTGAATGGCCTCATATTCTCCCAAACCCCTCTTTGGATGCCATGCAGGATCTTCATTTTAGACTTAAAATGCTAAAAGTGAAGGTTAAGTCTTGGACTAAAAAAGAATCCTTAAGGCTGAAAGACAAATCTGTTGCTTTGGAAAAGGAAATTAGCTCTTTGCTCCTAGCCTCTCATTCAGCAATTTTAAATCAAGAACAGCAACAAAAACTGAATTCTCTTAAAAATGATCTTCAAAAACTGATTGAGCATGATATCAATTCTGCTAGACTTCAAAGTAGAATTACCTGGGCGCAAAAAGGGGATGCTAATACTAAGTTTTTTCATGCTGTGGCTTCAGCCCGAAAGAATCATAATGCAATATGGAGTCTACAAGATGAATCGGGCAAATGGGTTTCAGATGACAATAGTCTTAAAGACCTTGGTATTAGTTATTTTAAGAACTTGTTTGAAGATGACCATTTGACTAATCTGGCAGCTCGGCTCAAGGTTCTTCGTCTCTTTTCATCCTTTATCAGCTCAGAAAAAGTGCTAGCCTTCGCTAGCCCTGTCACTATCATGGAAATTGAAAAGGCTTTAAAACTCTTTAAAAAGGACAAGGCACCTGGGCCAGATGGTTGGCCGGTTGAGTTTTATTTGACTTTCTTGGATCTCTTTGGTCCTCTTCTTGTCAATATGGTTGAAACTTCCAGATTATCAGGCAGAGTGTCTCCTGCTCTTAACTCTACTTTCCTGGCTCTCATTCCGAAGGTTGATTTGCCTATCTCCTTTGCAGGCTTTCGCCCTATTTCCCTTTGTAACCTCTGTTATAAGCTTATTTCTAAAATTGTAGCTATGAGACTTAAGCCCTTCCTTGATGAAGCTATTTCCCCTCAGCAATTTGGTTTTTTTTTAAATCGCCAAATCCTTGAACCCATTGCCATCTCTCAAGAGATCCTTCATACCGTCAATTCCAGAAAAAAGGTGTGCACTTATTCTCAAATTAGATTTATCTAAATCCTTTGATAGAGTAAATTGGACTTTCATCCGTCTCATCCTCATTCAAATTGGGATTCCCCTTGTAGGGGTTAACTGGATTATGGGTTGCGTTTCTTCAACCAACTTTGCTGTGCTAGTTAATGGCTTTCCATCTTCCTTTTTTTCTGCTTCCAGGGGAATCAAGCAAGGGTGCCCTCTATCTCCTCTTTCATTCATTCTGATCATTGAAGGTCTTAGTCTGTTGATTGAAGATGCAAAGCGCAAAGGAAAAATAAAAGGGATCAAAATTTCATCTCAGCTTTCTCTCACTCATTTACTTTTTGTAGATGATGTGATCTTATTTGGCCTAGGTTCTGTTGAGGAATGGTCAGCCTTCAAAGCAATTCTTGATATATTCTATGAGGCTTCAGGTATGCGTATTAATGTTAACAAATCAAGTTTTCTCCATAATGAGCTGAGTGAAGACACTCTTCATCGAATTACAGATTTTCTTCCTTTCAAAGTGGAGGATATTCGAAAGGGGTTTGGCTATCTTGGCTACTTTCTAAAGCCATCAAGTTACTTGACAAAGGATTGGCTCTAGATGGTTACTAAATTTGAAAAGAAAATATCTCATTGGACAAATAGATTCCTGTCTTTGGGCGGCAGACTTGTCCTCATTCGCTCAATATTATCAAGTATGCAAGTTTATTGGATGGCATTGGTTCTGATTCCAATCTCTATTCTGGATAAGCTCGGGAAGATGATTTTTTCATTTCTGTGGAGCTCTTCATCAAAGACTAAAAAATTCCATCTTGTGGATTGGCATCTATTGGCTCGTCCCACTTCTCATGGTGGATGGGGAATTAAACATCTTCCTAGCTTCAGTCTATCCTTGAGGATGAAAAGTTTCTGGTTAGCCATTAATAGTAAGGGAGTCTGGAGTTTTCTAATTGCTACTAAATATCTGAAAAATAAACCTCTTCATATTTGGTTCAAGGGAAAGGATTTCTTTTCTAGGAATGCTTCAATTATATGGAGGGGGTTCATCTCCACCATTTCTTGGATTGGCCGTGGCATCATTTGGAAAGTTGGGAATGGGGAGTCCATCAGTTTGGGTGCTGATCCCTTTATTGGAATGGGATCTTCCTTTATCTTGCCAAGAGACCTAAGGGATTACTTAGAAGATTTTGGTATTAGCTCCCTTGCTCAAGCCCGTAACCAAACATCCCTTGCTAAAGGTTATTGGTTTTCATCTGAAGATCTGGATCTCTCTGGTGATTGGAAAATAGTTTGGGACAATTACATTCGAGGATTGGAATATGGTCACATTCGTCTCAATAATCAAGAAGATTATATCTCATGGTCTCATATTAATTATACAGGTCCTCTTACTGCTGCTGAAGGATATAAATGCATATTCTCTGATACTTGTTCAGAGATTAATGATTCTATTCTGAAAATTCTATGGACCTTGAATATTCCTCTGAAATTAAAATGCTTTATCTGGTTGATGCTTAGAGGAAGGATATTAACCTGGGATCAACTGCAAAGCAGAGGTTTCTTAGGACCGAGTAGATGTGTTCTTTGTGAAGATAATTTAGAAGACATCCCTCATTTATTTTTCTCCTGTCCATTCGCTGCTAATATCTTCAACTATTTTGCGAATAAATTCAATTGCTCTTTCCCAGTTTTTAGCTCTGTCTATTCCTTTTTGGACCTTTGGTTCACCTCTACAGCGCGGTCAGCTCCTTTCAGATTTCTTCCTTTGTTCATTCTCTGAGGAACCTGGCTTCTTCGGAACAAATGCTTATTTGACAACAGGAAACCATCATTCTCAGCTCTGATTTCCAGGATTGAAGGATTGATTAATTCTTTCCCTGTGCCGATCATCTCACACAAATTTCGTATTCCTGGCCCTGCTCCACTGAAAAGCTTTCCTTGTGGATTTTTTGATGGAGCTGCTGCTGAAAATATTGGAGGAGCAGGTTGTGTTTTATTTATAAATCACTCATTTTTTCAGTTTTTCTATGGGATGTGGAAGTAGCACGAATACTAGAGCGGAACTATATATTGGCTATTTGGGCTCTTCTAAGAGTCGGTTTATTGATGGGGATTCATATTCAGTTGATTTATGGTGATTCCATGGTTATCATTTCTTGGCTTAACAGAATTTCAGCACTTGATGTTCCATCTCCGATGCATTGGTGTTCCGGCATAAGATATATGATTCATTTGGCTCCTCCGGTGATCTTTAAACACACTTTTCATGAGCATAATTCGCTGGCAAATGATCTATCAAAGAAAGCTTTGCATTTGGATATGGGATATGTTACTTTTTCAGAAACATTGGATGGCTTGGTTATAAACCAAGGCAGTTTTGAACTATTTTAGTTATAGCTGATTCTTTATCTTTCAGCTTATGATTTCAGCATTGATGATGTATCTCTGGTTGCTCTGTCAGAATCCTCTTTGTCAGCATGTTTTTTCTCTGAAATGTATGTTTAAAGATCACTCCAGATTATTATCAGTATTCTGACCTGGTTTATTTAGAAATGATGAGAAAAGTCTGCAATGATCAGACTTTTTTCCAGTTGGTGATGCTTTGTTTCGTTCTTGAGATGGATCTGTTTTATCAGTCATCTTTTTGGATTGTAAATGATGTCTTTTGATTCAATAGAATAACAAAGACTGGTATTTTTTCCTCTGAAAAAAAGATTAATTTGTTTATTCTGTTATTAAAGATTACCTCTATAAAAAGGTAAAAGAAGAACTAGGGTTTCGACCCTCACCTCTATAAAAAGGTAAAAGAAGAACTAGGGTTTCGACCCTCAGGCTTAACTTGTACAGGTTATGAATTTGTCTGTTAAATAATTATTTCTTAGATAGGTAATTCTTAATTTTATTCTATTTACTGTTTACCTTTATATTTATATTTGTTTACTGTTCTGTAACTTAGTAAAGATTCAGAGTTTTATAAAGATTTTAAATATTAACTCTGTAACTTTGATTACCTTTTATTAATAAGGGTTTTATAAGCCTAATCCTATTCTAGTTTATATTAAATAATAGTTTAAGATAAAATAATTAAATGTGGTTAATACCTAGTTTAGATACTTAACTGTATCTTCTATATTTTATATTTTTTTATTGTATCAGTCTATTGCTTTATTATAACTCTATAGTAGTCTTACTATTTCTTTTCCAACATTTTATTTAATTATATTCAGTAAAACAGTAAACATAATAAATCCATAACACTGTTCTTTTCATAATAACTTAAACATTGAATAAATTACTATGTTCGCTAAAAATACCGAATCCTATCTTTATTTTCATTTCTATCTTTATTTTCATTCTCTTATGAATTTCTTTCATCTATTTAAAGCATTTTTTCTTTCTAATACATTACTTTTCTAAATCAACTTTATTTCTTAAACAATCTAATAAGAATATTAATTCTAACATTTCACAAACTGGTCTTTAACATTCATATACCAGTCAAGCTAAGATTTATTTAATTAACACAGTAAAACAAAATTACATAAAACAAAATAACATAGAACCTATTTAGGACAGACGACAACAACGCCTACCAATCTCCTGGAGAGCGCTCAAACAACGATTCCTCAAAACCCCCGAGCCTGTTCCTGGTCTTCTTAGCTGAGAACTGGTGGAGAATGCAAACAGTAGAACCCTTTGTCAACTGACTAGTTCAATATCTCAGTAAAATACTCTGCTCTCCGCAGTATGATCTTCAGCTTAAAAGCTGCAACTAGATCAATCAGCAATTATCCCCTCAAACACTTTCCAAATTTCCCTTCCATTGAATTTCTCTGAAGTACATTCATTCAACCTGAATGATCACTTCTCTAGAATGACATTAGAGAGAATTTGAGGTCAAAAATGGGTCTCCTAATAGATGTACTACAAAAATATAAGATATATTAAAATATTATGAGTTAGGGGTTTTATGGGGTAGGTATATATAACAACTCACCTCCTACACTACTTTTTATGCACAATATAAATAACCATAGTTGAGTTAGTTTTCTAAATTGACTATAAATAAAATTAATAAAATAACTCTACAATGATGTGACTAAAATTCATTGTAAACTCCCAAAAATTTATTGTCCTTTAGCATTTATTTGTCTTGAACTTGTAAATAAAATTAAACAAAAATGAATTTAATTTATATGCATAACTAACATATTTTTTTCATATCAATATCATTCATGAATTTAATTTATTTTAAAAGTACAAGATTATATATATATATATATATATATATATATATATATTAGTTTGACATTATGATATTAAAATACAATTGAGTGAATATATAATTTAAAATTAAAAAACATGAAAATGACAATATATTATTTTATAAAAAAAATGTGAAAAGACATTTTTATGAATTATGAGTACTTTACTTGAAAATGACAATAATATTATTTTATGAGAAAGTGTGAAATGACTTTTATTATGAGTACTTCACTTTATGACTTAAAAGTACTTGTACCACTACCTTGGTTAACTATGGGTTTTCATCCACCATAAAAAATGTGACAAATAAACATTCTTAACTCATGCAATGCCACCTCAACCATGGGGATGATGTCATGTACTAGAATGTAATTGGTTGATTTTTATAGTACATTTTGGTCCTTTTGAGGCCCATTTTTTACCTCAAATTCTCTCTAATGGCAGCTTCAGCTCTCTTCAATGGGAATTTTTATAAAGATTGCCTAGGTCTTTTGGGCCAGTGTTCATTAATTGAGGCACCTGCTCTGATTCCACTTTCTTGGGGGATCGTAACCCCAAATGTAGGGAGGTTGCCACCTGCAACAGTTGGAAGTGGTTTGAGGATGTTGCCACAAGTTAGTTTGCTCTCCACTCAGTCTCCTCCACCAATTTGATCAGTAAACACTCTTTTGACAGCTCTCATAAGCTGTTGTCTCCTCCTTTATTTATTTATAAATAAAATATTCAGAATTACATTAAATATCCTTGAACGTGCTAAGTCATCAATTACAACTTAGCATAAAATTTAACATATTGTCCTCAAATAATATAAAATTGTTTTTGCAAAATTGGGGTATGTGACAAGTAGTGAGACAAATCCTTTACTAACTTGTGATAGAAGGTCTAATGGAAAACTTAGTGAGACAAATCCTTCACTAAGTTGTAATGGAGGGTGTAATAAGACAAATACTTAACTAACTTTTAATGGAGGGTGAAATAGGGAAAGATAATGAAAAGGGTGATAGAAAAGGTTGGTTTCAGCCAAAGAGTGTATATTGCCTTGAAAAGGAAGTCATAGTAAGAGTAAGCTATAAATCCCTTTCACGTTGGAAGGAATTTGGGTTCAAAGAGTTACGGGTGGAAAAATACATCATCCAACTAGGAAACATTTAATAACATAAATCAATGGAGTTTGGGTGTCATATGAAGTAAAGGAATGTCTCTCAATGGAGTTTGGGGTGTCATATGAAGGAAGTAAAAGAATGTCTCTTTAGAACCATAATACTTACAATGAAGGAATATTTTTGCTCTTGTTGAAAAGAAGAGGATCAACATCTTAAATGCATGGAAGAATTACACATGTTATCAATTTTGAAAGAGGTTTTGAAAGTGAAGCACAAGGAGTTAATGATGATGAAAGTGGGTTGTTAAAGATGTATTCAAACAACGAAATGACCTTCAAAGCAATTAAGGCAATGGAAAATGTCAACAAAATGACCTTCAAAGCAATTAAGGCAATGGAGAAAGCAATTAAGGCAATGGAGAATGTCATTACTAGTAAGCTCAACACTTTATTACTGAATCCAAAGCATTAATGACAATGTCATTACTAGTAAGCTCAACAACACTTTATTACTGAATCCAATGTGAGGCTGCAATAACAAAAGTTGCTATAAGTTTTATGGGGCTGGTAAGGCCAAAGATAAATCATAAAAGTACTCTAAAGGTTTGTGCCATGGACTATTAAGGGCTTTTGACACAAAAGTTATGTAAGGGCCATCTGCCTACTTTGTTAAAATTTATGGTGGTTAGAAGGGCCCAACCTTAAACAAGTAAAAGATGAATTACAATTACTCTTGTAATTATCAGTAATAGTTTTTTTCCACATAGTAGTAGTTATCCAAACTTAACCCCGTCACATTTAACAGATACCCTTCTAATTAATTAGTAATTATCAGTAATAGTTTTTTTCCACATAGTAGTAGTTATCCAAACTTAACCCCGTCACATTTAACAGATACCCTTCTAATTAATTAGTAATCTTTAATTAAAGCTCAAGTAGGCAAGTCCTATTTTCTATTAAGTTTAGATTTGTTTTATTAATGAACTTTCTGTTCCACTCGTCAATTATGGATTCCAACCCAAATATACACATTTCGTAGTACAAGGGCAATAAAAACACACTAAGAAACAAAGCATGGACAGCTGAATTTGTTAGATATGCAAATCAAATGTGGAAAAAAAAATGTTGTTTGTATTCCCTCAAAGGCAGTGGGCCATAATGCGAGAGATTTTGTATTTAAACAGAAACACGGTACCAAACCTTGTTTTCAATAGATTTAAAGAAACAGAAACACGGTACCAAACCTTGTTTTCATTAGATTAAAGAAACAGCACTTGCATTCTAGGGCCCACCGGCCGGTATATGATGGAAGATAGCTGTATCTCGTCATGGAGCGTAATAGCTGCTTTCAGTCGCACCGTTAATAGCTGTAGCTTGTCATACAGCTTTCAGTACCACCGGTAAATCTCGGAAGATAGCTGTGCCTGTAGCTTGACAGTCACTCCCAGTCGGTGCCACCTGCTTCTGTTTGAAATGCATATACACGTAAAAATAGCTAGCTAGCGTGGCTCTCCGTTACAATGACAAATAAATACAAGTTTAGTATGAATTAATTAACATGGTGGTGATATCATAACAGCCATGTTGAAGGGAGCCTGTTGGAAGAGACTGGAAAATTGGGCATCGTACGAAGGTTGACGTCCCTGGGCAGCAACCTGTACTCAATGTCCAGATCCCTGAAGATGCTCACCATCTCTTCCACCAGGTGAGATCTTCTCAGCCATTTTTCACCCATGTCTTGATGATTCATCTTGTGCTGCAACCACACTGACATCTTCATCTTGTTCATGTCTTCCAGCTCCCTCGCTACTATCATTGGATTCGGATACCAGTGGTCGGGTTTGCTGTCAATGTACCTGAAACGAATACGATTAAACATTAATTGACGTTAGTTATAGCTGGTAATGAAATAAATTAGAACGAATGTCTGCAAAGGTCCGGTCCTCTCCTTTATATAGAATAGATTATATACCTTTTGATCCTCTCCTTCATTATGGACACCTTCTCCACTGGTGTGGCGATATGAATACTGAAGTCCACAGCATCACCCATGTCAGGACTCCTGTAGAAATTGCTGATGGGCTTCGTGGCAAGCACCGTGTTGGGATACCAAATCTTCTCGTTATCGTATCTCAGGAACACCGTTGACAGGATGTTCATCTCCTCCACAACCATCTGTAAATAAATTAACATTAACAGCTGAAATTAAAATTAAGCAACCATGACATTCAAATGAATATGTTGCAGAAATGAATCATTACAGCAGCCAAGCCCAGGCATGACTGACACTGAAATGAATCATTGCAGCAGCCAAGCCCAGTCATGACTGACACTGAAATGAATCATTGCAGCAGCCAAGCCAAGCCAAGGCATGACCGACATTGAAATCAAAAGGAATGAATGACATTGAATTACCTGCACGCCCTCCACCGAGCACCGGTCACCAACATCAAAAGGATGCAACACGAACAAGAAGATGATAGACTCGAACACCATTTTACAGGTGTTCCCAAATATAAAAACCACCAGCAACAGCTGAGAAGATATAACCACAAGAAAGTGCGTTGTAGCGATGCCCAGTATGAGAAGCCATATTATTAGGATTACTACAGCTATCACCACATTCACCATATGATGTAATTTCTTCACTGCGGTCTTCGTATCGTTCAATGTCAGGGCAAGGGCTCTTCTCTCCCTAAATACATTTACCTGCAAAATCAATTTAAAGTTGCTTCTCTAATAAAATTGCCTCTAGGCAAACCCATTTTGAGACTCAGAAGTTGTGTGCATGGAAATTAAAAGCAAAATTAGTAGATCCAGTTTTACTTACCGCCCAGTTCTTTAGGGCAGCCTTTGTGACTCGATTCGAATCTTGAGCTCCTTCAAAAAGACCCATTGTCTTTACTGCCTCCCCTTCTGCAAGGAATCTCATCAAATCCTCCAGGCCAATGTACCTGTACAGTAGAAATGAAGCATAAATCATTCCTCCTGGACCGAAACTTTAAAAGTAGAAAAAACACGAAAAGAAGGTTATGGAACGGAGGGTGTATGAAAAAGGGTTGTTACTTGGCACCAGGTTTAGCTACGTTTCTGAAGATTTTTTTGGCAGCAGCTTTAGCCTCCCATTCACTTCTTATCTGCGTCACAGATTCGTCTTCGTTGGAAACATGGTTGAAGGATTCATCAAGCGTAGACAGCACTCCATGCCTCACAATGTTCATTAGTCTCTTCATATTCCAGGCAGAGATATTCTTCTGATTGAGCTTATGCAGATGGTGTATGGTGATTCCTTCTTCCTCTTTGTTGTTGTTGTCCACATCTTTCCTGCCAGATTTAAGAAGCCCCAGAGAATGCTGCTGGCTTTTGCCAATTCTACCACTCTTCCCAATCACCCCGCTATTTCTGCTTCTGGGAGTCGTCGTTCCAGTTCCAGTGCCATTCCCCTTGGTGTGCAAGAGACCGCTCTTGGCTGCGAGATCAATGGGGACATTCGCCCCGGCCTTTTTCAGCTCTGCTACCTCTTTCATAAGCTTCTCCTCCTCCATTTGACTACGCTCAATTTCGATCAATGGAGGCCCTGATAGACTCTCCAAAACATACTGGTTAAACAGAGATTCCTGTATCCGATCAAAATAAGTATTCACATGGAAGGAAGATGCCACGACCTTGACCAGCAGGGTTTTCACGAGCCAGACAATGGTACCTACCAGAAAACAAATAAGGAGTTTGTTGATAAATTGCAGCGAAGTGCTTTTTGTCTCCCTCTGAACTTTCTTGTCGAAGAGATAATGCCAGGCAATAAGAACGAACCCCAGCCACAGACAATTCTGCACAGCTTTCCTAATTCCATACACGAAATATAAAACCCTTTTTCTCAGTAGAAAATTGCGTTCCACAAAAAAGACTATGATACGAATGACCCATCCGGAAACGAGCCTTCCAGAAAAAAGCACGAGAACCAGCAGACACCACCTCCAGAGATGCAGATTCCACAGAGTCTTCTTGCTGAAGGATTTGATTGCAAAGCTGCACACAAACGCTCCCACGAATACAAAAAAGACGAGCCATTGCAAAATAGACAGAAGACTCCATTTCCCACGCTTGAATTCATCCGGAAGGTCCTCGTCTTTGAACGGATCATCTTCTTGATCTTCTTCCAGCTTCTCCAGCATTCCAGTGTGATTCTTCCCGATCATGCCGGACTTGAGCTGCTGCCCTGACCTCAGCTGCTGACCGGATCGCTGTTTGCTGCCTCCTTCGATACCCTCCTGCATCTTGATTTCCTGAACCTGATGGGGGGAAGGGGGGGGGGGATCAATTAACCGAGACCGGGTTTTAGTACGCATCAGCAGGTTGCTATTATTGTACTGTATGTTGGGCGAAGCCCTGCCCGAGTGCTTGAGCACTTCTCCGCTGTTATCCCTACTCTCAACATTTTCCCGGTTGCTGTTGCTGTTGTCCGCGACCAACTCTTCCTCTAATTTGTCTCTATATCGTGGCCCGCCTTGATAGACCGGAGATCCTATCTGGACCTTTGGCGGAGTAGGAGAAGCAGGCGAATTAGGGTCATTTATAAAGGACACACGAAAATCTCTGGGAGAAGTTGAGAGGGAACGTGCATTCATGCTGCTCGAATCGGGGGATCCCCAACCAGCTTGCACCGGTCCAACCCCCAACCGAGAGGGGGACTTGAGCACAGCTTTATGAGGAGAGCTAGTTTCGGATTGTGTATGGATCGAAGAGCTGGACTTGAGTACGCCTACGCCTTTGTGAGGAGAGCTCGTTCCCGACTGTACCTGGTTAATCGACGATGGGCTTTTCAGCACACCTTTGTGAGGAGAGCTCGCAGCTAATTCCGACTGCATCATCTGGCTCGATGTACTACTCATCGGCGGCTCGGTACTGATGACCCCAGAGCTACTCTCATGCACCGTCGGTAGTAAACCTCCACTTTTCCCATTCGAGCTATTATTTTCCTGCCGCAACGGCAACGGCAACGGCCACGACCGCTGGAGCTCCTCCATTTCCATGTCCATATCCAGAGACTTCTGCCCAGACAATCTCTGCCGCTGCAAAAAATCCCCAATTAGTTTCGACGGCGGGTCCTCCCCGGCACGAAAATCGAAGCTCTCACTCCTATCGTCCCAGTCGGAGCCCACTTCCAACACCGTCTGCTGCAAACTGCCGGACATTTTATTAGAGTCCTTAAAGAAATCGTAGCTTGAACCTCTCCAAATGCCACCGATCTTCTCCTCGGTCCCCAGGTTCTTAGATCCGGATCCGGAAACGTTTCTTTCAATTTTCTGGGAAACGCCATGAGCATTACTCCGGCCAATCTCCTTGTCATCGATGTTCACAACCAAATCTCCCGACTCTTCTTCTTCTTCTTCTTCTTCTTTATCCAGCAGATCATGCCGGAGAGCAGCAATCTCCATGTTTGGTTCCCAGGATGTCCCACCCTCTGCACTGTCCTTTGCCAGTCGCTTGTAGGAGGGAGGGCTGCGACAGCTCCGAAGAGGAATCATAGCTGTGCTGCAAAGCGAAGCGCAGGAGGGTTTGAAAGACGACAATCGAGAAACCGTATAACATATGATGTATATGGATCATGAACCCTCCCCTCAGCCCTGCATCGCCTAACAGCATCTCTGGCGATGCCAATGCCACCCTCTGGTCCAGTCCCACTGTCCCAGTCTCATCTCCCCGTTCAGGCCAGGCACAGCACGGCACACGGCACAGCTTTTCCGGAATCCAACCACTCGGTGCCCACCAATACCATTATATATAATCAGTGGTCAACAGTGTACTTATATTATAATAAATTTTCTTATTTAATTTACGACATTTAGTAGTATCCGGCAAATCCGCCATGGGAACCAAGAATAAGAACACTTTTAAGTTGCCCTTTTTCTTTTTCTTTTTCACACCTAAACTAAGAAATAAAAAATAAAAACTAAAAAACTAGAAACTAGACTGACAGCACTTCAGTCTAGAGTAGATCGGATTTGGCCGTGGACGACATTTGTCCGTTGATACATTTGTCACTTTTCGTGTTTTATCAGCCACGTGTTACTTAACTCCCCTGAGAACACCAGCTGTTTTGTACGCATCATGTGGCTGAACTGTCACACTCTATCCTCCCATTCTCCGTGTGGTACTGGTGAGGTGTATAAAGTCGTTGACTACCACTACTCTTTTGTAATTCAAACTTTTTATTGTCTCAAAGTTCAAGTTTGATTTAACTTTTTGGGCCTGCTTGAATTTTGTTTATAAATTTTTTGTAAATATCAAATATGTCAAAACATTAATAATTATAATTTGAAATAATAAATATCTTTAAAAAAATCTAAATTGCAAAATTACATTGTATTTTCATATAATTTCATTTTAACATGTAGATGTCTAAAACTGAATCCGGTGTTGTGTTTTTAAATTGACCTCTACCCATGATAAAATTTACCCAAGTGTTTGACTATATATTGAATGAATGAATGAAAGCTTTTAATAACGTCCACAAGGCTAAGTAGCCTATGGGATCAAAAGAACAAAGCCCTATCTCTTCTCCAAACTCTTTTTCATGACGGATCTTATGTTGCAAAGCTTGACTAGAAGACTTGCAATGATCTTATCTTCTTCAAAGAGACGATGCATGTTGGCGGCCCTTAAACTGTCCTCATACTGAATGTGGATATCTTCGTAGGCTGCACATTCCATAATAAAGTGTCTTTCTGTCTCCACCACGCCTTTATTGCAGAAAACAGAAGTTCTCTCTTCCAACTCTTCCTTAGGCACCTTCCACCTACCCGTCTCACATCTAAGGTGGTGTGACCCTGTCCTCAACTGCACTACTAACAGCTTTGCCTTTCCTTTGACGGCAGCCCCTAAATATGCTTTCTCACCATGATCGCAATTTGGGTTAAACTCTTTGATGTAGTGGTCTTTTTTACGCCCCTTGTGATTGGTCCACATGGCAATCCTGAATTTTTCAATTACGAAATTTTTTATTTCTTTTTGGGTGCTAGGACATTCATTAAGCTTGATGTTCCACTTACTTAGCCATTTTTTGTTTTGTTTCATCCAAGTTTTCCTTCTACAACCTAACTCCTCCTCCACAGTTACCTTGGGCCAGCGTTGATTCTCCATGTTCTCAACCCTCTTTATATAGCATATTAGCTTGGTTTTCGTTGTTGCCTCTAGCGGGAAAGCACCTGCTTCAGCTAAAAGTATTTCGTACAGTATTGTGGCTTTAACTTTGAGATTGCTAGTAATTAATTGTTTATGGATTATTTCTAGTTGTCTCCATCTGCAATTTGACATGCTGCTTCCCCAGACTTCACAGCCATAAAGAACAACCGAAGTGACCAGCAAACCAAAGAGGGTCTTTTTCGTTTTCCAATCCCAAAGTTTCGCTTTTCTACACCTGTTTTGAAGCGAGAATGAGGCCTTCCATCCTCCCTGCACCCTTTTCACCCTACAAGCCTCCCAACTGAGCTTATAGTGGAAGTCAATCCTAAGATATTTGTATTCACTATCTCTAATGGGTTACCTTCAAAGAGGAAGGCGGTTGGTTTGTCTTTTCAACTTAAGGAGAAGATCATGATTTTGGTCTTGGAAATGTTCACTTGCATCTCGACCTCCTAACAGAAGTGTTCTAGGGCTCTTAAGTGCTCTTTTAAACCATGCGTTGTTTGCGAATTAGAATAAGGTCATCCGCATACAAAAGTAGCTTTACCACATAACCTGCTAGGTGGACACCCTCCCCATCTGTTTTGCTCAACCAAGCTTCTAACTTATCAATATATAAACCAAACAACATGGGGGATAAAGGACAACCCTGCTTAACACCAATATCGCTACCGAAACATTCGGACATTCCCTCGCCTGTTTAGATTTTAGCACGAACTTTTTCATAAAGCCTGTGTACTGCCACTCTATTGTTAGATTTTTATCATTCAAGCTAGCATTATGATCTTAGAATCTTTAACTGAGAGAATAACATGCACAGCAATAAACACAAGAGATAAGAGACATAAAGAATTTTCCTTAGGGAAACCATAAAGGAGAAAACCCCGCAATTTCCTCAGAGATAAAATGAGCACCAATGGCAGCAGTAAAACCCGAAAACATAAAGATGATCTCCACAGCTTGTTCTCTCTCTCTCACTGAGAGAGATTCTCCTCTCTCACTCATGCACCCCAATGAGTGTGTGTGTGTGTGATAAATAGAGATGCTCACTCTCTATTTATATTCTTTCGTTCACTTAAAACCCACTCCAACGTGTCGGCCTCACTTAATAATTACTTACTAGAGCCGACATCTCTAAGAGTGTCTAATAACCCTAGTGCCCCACAACTTGTGGGGACTTTGCCTCCTCCGACCAACAAGGAGGGTTATCCTTAACACAACGGTGGGGACTATTGCCCCGACTTACAATGACTCACCTAGGGTCGAATTCTCTAGGATAGTCTAATAACCCTAGGGCCCCACAACTGCGGGGACTTTAACCCTTGACAAATAGGAGGGTTACCCACAATGACTTGACATGACTTGCTCACATTATAGAAACTCCCGATCGGAACATCGGGGCATGACATGACTCAATTACATTACAAACACATCCCGGAATAAACATCGGGGTATAATACATAAGATATACAAGTGAATACATTCCGAAGTTACAATTACATCAACACTCCCTCTTAACTAAGAAGGTATTCTCTCGACACAATTTATCAGCACAAGTCTTCTTCTCTATATCATCTGGATCATCATCGAGTTCTCATCATCTTCAAGTCATCTTCATCTTCAGGTCATCTTCATCTTCAAGTCATCTTCATCTAGATCTGGATCATCACTCGACCTGGATCATCATCACTGGATCATCATCAAGTATGGATCATCACTTAATCTGGATCGTCACTGTTGGATCATCATCAAGTCTAGATCATCACTTGATCTGGATCGTCACTACTGGATCATCACTTGATCTAGATCGTCACTGTTGGATCATCATCAATTCTAGATCATCACTTGATTTGGATCGTCACTACTAGATTATCATCAAGTCTAGATCATCACTTGATCTGGATCGTCACTACTGGATCATCATTTGATCTAGATCATCATCAAAGCTGGATCATCACTGAATCATCATCATCATTATTGCTTATGTTATCTCAAATGGTGCTATCTCTTCATTCTTCTCATCACAGGATGTTCTACAGAGCCAGCCCTTTTTCATGCTGGTTGTAGGCCTACCCTTCACGTAGGTCTTCATCAACGCTTATATCTGACCCTAAGTCAGAAAGGCCTACCCAGCTCTTACATCTGACCTCATCTTATCAGAAAGGCCCAGCACTTACATCTGACCATGTGTAAACACATCACACCAGAATGGCTCAGCACTTACATCCGACCTCATCTTGTCAGAAAGGCTCTGCACTTACATCCGACCCCATCTTGTCAAAAAGGAACATCACTCACATCTGACCATGTGTAAACACATCGCGCCAGAATGGCTCAACACTTATATCCGACCTCATCCTGTCAGAAAGGCTCTGCACTTATATTCGACCATGTGTAAACACATCGCATCGAAAGGACTCTCAATCCTAGACTAAGGATTCCTAGTAATTGACCAAGTGCCTCCATTCTCCTAGAGAATGGCATCAGCCCTTATATCTGATCAAGTGAGACACATCCCTCAATCACATCAGAATGGCCATGCGCTCACATCTGATCATGTAAGACTACATCCTATAGTCATATGAGAACGGTCCTCAGTCCCAGACTAAGTATTCCTGGTAACTGACGAGGTGCCTCCATTCCAAGAATGGCATTCAACCCTTACATCTAATCATGTAGAAACCAATCCTACAGTCACATCAGAATGGCTCAACACTCACATCTGACATGGAAGGAACCAAATCCTCTCACCATGACAGAATGGTTCAGCCCTTACATTTGACCATAGAAGGAACCTAATCCTCTCCCATGTCAGAATGGCTCTAGGTCTCATCATTTCCCCTTGGAGGGAACCTCGATCTGGAGAACACCAATCTTCTCCCTGAAGTACTCAAACTTCACTTTGGCCATTTCTAGCATAGAATCACATCAGGGCTGATTACGTCCAAGGATAACCTGTGAGCTTCGCTAGGACTTATGCACAGACAACCTGTCTCATCAGCTATGCTAGAAATCCATTTTTTGAGAGATCTCGATCTGGATCACTGCTCCTCTATGCATCATACAAAAATGCAAGTCAGATCAACCAAATCAAATAGTAGTTTTCAAAAGAAACATACCACCTCCCAAATAGCAAGTGGCAACATCTTTTGCCTCAGTTGTACTCAGCGCCATGCAGGACTCTATCCTACCAAACCAAGAGATCACACTTGATCCCATACTGAAGTAGCACCTCGAAGTGCTCTTCCTATCAATGGCACTGCCTGCCCAATACGAATCCACATAATCTTTTGATTCGCCTCATACTTGAGCCCATAATCAACTGTACCCTTTCGGTACCTCACTGCATGCTTTGCAACCATCAGGTGAACATGTCTCAATGTGTTCACAGCAAAGTAAATATCTGGCCTCGTATTCGTCAGGTACATCAAGGAGCAAATCATCTGATGATACATCGTGGGATCAACCGTCTCTAATGAATCAACACTCAATAGCTTTAGGTTCGATGCCATAGGTGTGGTCATGGCCTTGCAGTCCATCATCCTGAACCTCTTCAGGTTCTCTACTACATACTTCCCTTGTCCACACCTCCATGCCTAGAACGTAGTGCATCGACACATAACAGGAGCATCACTGGTCTTCTGCCTTCAACCTTGAAGCAAAGGTTGGAATCCGCTTTACTGTCAGTAAAGCCTAGAGTCATTTGTAATCTATCCATCATGTCGTACCATGTTGAACCTCAGGATCTTCTACAGTCACTCCCTCTGAAGTGGAGCATCATTCTCCCTCTGTCTTTCGTACTCTATGCACTGAAACATTATGTACCGGAGTGACAAGTAGCTTCCTCTGCTACTAACATTCTATGTATCCATCTAGGATCACTGGATACCAAGATCCTCTATCTTGAACCTATTTTTTTTAAGTTCTTCTTGCACCCATCTGTGAGCTTGTCATCCTCTATCAACCTTGTAGCAAAGGTTCAGATCTTCATCAAGCTCCTCATGTATGTGTTATCCCATGGGTGTCTTCTGAGCTCGTACAAAGCCTTCTTTCATTTGCACACATGATTATGCCTGTCATGTGTCTCAACTCCCACTGGCTGCAAATGTCTCTTCGTAGTCTATGCCTTCTTTTCGTGAGAAGCCTCGTGCTACGAATCTTGCCTTGTATCCCATGATGTTTCCATCTACTGCATGATGGAACTACAAACTTCCCTTCATGTATCGATACTGCATTCTAGACATCATTCTTCTTGAACTAGTCTTCCCTTTCTTCTTGGAAGGTTCTGCATCAATGATGTCGCTGCTTTCGTCATATTATTTTTCATCTTGAACTGTCGTTACTTGTTCTTTGGAACAAGTCTCATTCTTCTTTTCTTGTAGGCGATTATGTATGCAATCCTTCCTACAAGTCAAATGCATTAGTTGTATGGTTAGAAACATTTCATAAGGTATATTCATAATGAAAACTTCTTATGCACAAATATATGATCATGCAACTATTTTAGCCAGTACAACATTCATCCATATCTCACAGAAACTTTTCTAGATGCCTTCCATCTCTACCAGGACAACATTGAGATTGTGCACTAATCCAATATGTCAGCAAAGAGATTTCATTCTAGATAAGTAGCAATGGAGAGTTGTATAGCACCATGAGCTACTTACCCATCATATGCATATTAGTATACTGTCATTAATGCAAACATTCTATCATGCATAATACATTAACTGAATATAAACAAATGCATACAAAACAATATCATGAAATGACAATTGAATACTTATCTTTATTTGTTTTGTGGGTAGACTCCTTCTTGAGCCTTCAGCTTCATCGTCTTCTACATTCATAATAGCATCATTTCTTATCCAAATGCTAAGATGGATAAGAGGTTCTTCAAGAGTTGAGTTCTTAATATTCCTCATTGCCTCAGGGATCTTCTTTGGATGGTGAGAGCTTGGTCTTCAGTTGCTCCCATCTTCTCTTCTCTTATTATGGGTCGAGCTTCTTCTTCTTCCCAGAGTCTGCTAAAACTAATCACTTCCTTCTGGCACACATTTCTTGCATGAATGAATCCCATGATCCCAGGAGGCCATTCAAGGTGGCTATCACCACTTCTACATTCTCCATTTCTTCTTCTACTACTACAAGTTGTTCTTTGATTTGAGAGATGACTGTATGGTCTCTGCATTCTGGATCTTCACATTCTTCAACTGGTTTCTTTTAGGTCATATTTCAATTTATGTTCTTCCCTTCAAATATCTTGGTCAAGGAATCAAACATCTCTTTTGGTGTCTTTAGGGAAGACACTTGTGGTACAAGTTGATCTGTGATTGAATCAACAATGATCTTCTTGGCCTTGACCAAGTTCTTCTTGTGTAAGGCTTTGAGCCTCATCTCCCTCTGGAACTGGAACCTTTCCACTCATGTGGGTGTCCAATTCATTTTATTTAGAGAGATCATATACTTCCATGCTTGGAAGTTGTCAACTTCACCAAGCTTATCATCAAGCTGATGGAATAGATCACTCAAATGAAAATAGCAAAAGATTAGATCTTACCGATTTGAGGTGTCCGTCCTGGTTCTGGAGCTGGATGATCTAGGGTTTGTCAAAGAAACCTTAATTTTCAAAACTTGGAATCTTTCAGATCTGATTGGATAGAAATATATATCTCTTCAAGTTGCGCTGTCCAATGTACTCCTTTTCTGAAAACAGTGGAGGGAAGCTCCCGGAACAGGAAGCCCTAGTTTTCCAATTTCTCTTATAGAAATGCCTATTACTGTTTCTCCGGTATATCTGAAATTTCTAATCCTATGTGTCTTAAAATTCACCCTGAGGTAGCCTCTCCTGTCCCTGTTCCAACACCACAGGTTTCATCAGAATTGGTTTCACCAATTGGGGCTTATGATCATTTTCCCAAGGTGACCTATTACAGGACTGTTTAGAAAAGAGAAGTTGTATGGATTTCCATGTGTCATTGTTTCATCTTCTGGGTCTGAAACTTGGACCAAAGAAAGTACAGTTCGTGCCCTTTTGGGAACATCTTCAAAAATTTCATTTGGACCTTTGTAGCCCAAGATATAGCAATTCTCCCCAGGTGTCCTGTTTAGGGATGGATTCTGGAAGAAGCTAGAACCCTAACTTGGAGAGATCATATCTCCCAGAATATAGCGAAGCTGAGGCTAAATTTTGGACACAGTGTACATCGGGATCGTATCTTTGACCTCTGTAATTTGCAGCTCCTGAGCCTTCGCCAATCCCGAGATATAGTGAATGTACCAAAACTTATCAGTTTTAGTATTTTAGGGTTTTTCCACCTCGGGGTCAAACTAGGGTTTGACTTTCCCGGAGTTTCACCCAACCAAAAATATTGACCCAGGTCTCTAAACTTCGATTTTGATAAGGAGATCAATCCTATGCCGATATCACTCAAAAATTTCTCTTCTGTAGAAATCCCTAATTTCCCACACCAAAAACTGAAAATGCTCGGAATCGAATTTCGCTTCGACAGAAAGATGCGCCCTTCAATGGAGAGTCAGCTTAGCATACTTTTGCTGATGGATTGTGGAGAGAGACCCAAAAAGTAAGAATCCCTAGCTTCTACAGCTACACAATGTCTTCTTCTCAGGTTAGCTCTGATACCATGTTAGATTTTTATCATTCAAGCTAGGATTATGATCTTAGGATCTTTAACTGAGAGAATAGGATGCACAACAATAAACACAAGAGACAAGAGACACACAGAATTTTCCTCGGGGAAACCATAAAGGAGAAAACCTTGCAACTTCCTCAGAGATAAAATGAGCACCAATGGCAACAGTAAAACCTGAAAACATAAAGATGATCTCCACAACTTGTTCTCTCTCTCACACTGAGAGAGATTCTCCTCTCTCACTCATGCGCCCCAATGAGTGAGTGTGTGTGTGATAAATAGAGAGGCTCACTCTCTATTTATATTCTTTCGTTCACTTGAAACCCACTCCAACATGTCGGCCTCACTTAACAATTACTTACTAGAGCTGACATCTCTAGGAGTGTCTAATAACCCTAGTGCCCCACAACTTGTGGGGACTATTGCCCCATCTTACAATGACTCACCTAGGGTTGAATTCTCTAGGATAGTCTAATAACCCTAGGGCCCCACAACTGTGGGGAATTTAACCCTTAACAAATAGGAGGGTTACCCACAATGACTTGACATGACTTGTTCACATTATAGAAACTCCCGATCGGAACAGCAGGGCATGACATGACTCAATTACATTACAAACACATCCCGGAATAAACATCGGGGTATAATACATAAGATATACAAGTGAATACATTCCGAAGTTACAATTACATCAACATCTATAGCCATCTGGGATACCCAACTCTTTCAGTCTATTCCAAAGTTTGTCTCTCGGCACTGTATCAAAAGCTTTCTTAAAGTCCACAAAACAATAATATGTTGTCCCACCTTGTTTGTCCCATAATTTCTCTATTAAATGTCTAAGGGTGATACAATGATCAATAGTAGAGTGCTTAGGCCTAAAACCCGCTTGCCCTTTTGCTCTTTTTCCCTCATCTTCTGCCCATTTGTTGATTCTCCTCTCTATCATAATTCCAAGAAGCTTTCCCATGAGGGGGTTAAGCATAACTGTGCGGTGGTTATAAGGGTTATTGGTATCTCCACTCTTAAAGAGAGGAATGACCACGTTGGTGGTCCATTCTTCCGGAAAGCCATCCCAGATGACCCCGTTGAAAATTTCCTTTATGTGAGGGGCAAGGAGCTCAACTCCCCATTTTGGAAATTCAGCTTGAATCCCATCTATGTCCTTTGCTTTGCCACTTGCTAATTTCTTTATTCCCTGCTTGATATCGTCCACTGTGAATAACTCCATTGATGTTTCTACTATGGGAGGAGTAACCTTTTGTACCCGCTCATAAAGAAGCCTCGCGTATTCTAACCATTGGACATCTGTGATACTGTTTTTGGGACATCTGTGATACTGTTTTCGGTCTACTCTTTCCTTTGCTGTAATTCTCTCCAAAAACTTTTGGGATTGTGTTTTCCAAGATATATTAACTCCCTTCTTCTTGTATTTACATAATCCTCTCTTTTTGCATGTATTAGCTTCTCATACCTCCTCTTGTTTTCTTTGTTGAATTTTCCCTCTCTTAAAGACCTCTTGGCTACCTTGCAGTCTTCATGGAACCACGGGTTTGTGGGAAAAGTACTTGTAGCTCTCTTCCTAGGACGAGATCGCTTGTAGCCTCTTAAGGCCTTGTGGATTACCGGGATCAACAAATTACTATGCACATGACTATGACCTTTTGCCTTGTTGATTGTCATACTTGGCCTTTTACTTTTCATTTCTAGAAATTGATGTTTAAGGGCAGCACTAAATATGTCCATGTTTTCCTGATTCAGGAGGATTTTGCCCCTACTGGGAGTAATATTTTTCGTGCCAAAATTTTGATTATTGTAGGGGCTAGTGGAGGAAAAGTCCAATTTAACAAATAATGGGGCATGATCATATTTCATTTCAACAAGACGATACTTCCCCATCACCATCCCGTGAAACTCTTTCCCATGATTGGTCTCCACTTTCTTCCAACCATAAGGGATTGTTTTCCCCTCCTTCACTGTTGAGCTAGAGAGTTGGTTGTTAGCTGTCCTTGCATTAAAATCCCCTATTAACATTATTTCTCCCATAGAACTAAAGAGGGATATATCTCTTTTCAAAGAGGCATATGAATCTTCACTATCTAAATTGCCTCTTATAAATTTTTGAGTTTTTGGGAGCAAAATAACAAGCAGCCAACCTGAAAGTAACCTCTTTCTCTTTTATTTGCAGCCAAATATACTGTTTGTTTGGGTCCTCTTTCTCCACTTTTACCATTCCACCCCATTTTTCATTTATTAGCACTGTGACTCCTCCATGCCCTTTGCCCGCCCTCGTTCCCTTGTTCCAAACTGAGATCTTCTTGCAACCCTTAAACTCTAGAACCTTGCATCCATCGTGTTCGTACGTTTCTGTAAGAATTATAATATCTTTCCTCCCTGCTATAGGCCCCAATCCCGGACCTCTTCTCCACGGATAACCTCTAAAATTCCAACATACCACCTGTAAACAGTCCCGTGGGGCCCCGACTTCCTATTTCTTATTTGAGAAATGATCACCAATTTGAGCTTTCCCATTGACCAACCATGCCCATTTTCCCTCGCTTCTTGCTGCTTTCACTCTTTCCCACTCCTTTCTTTGTTGTTCTTGTTGAGAAAAATTCAAGTCCTCATCTAGGTAGATGTGTGTGCCTCTAAGCAATCCTCTATTTCTGAGGATCATGTTCCTATCCCTATGCTCCTTAAACTGACTCTCACATGTCTATCTTTTTCCCCTTCTAACTTCCTTCCTATCTTGCTTGCTTGATGGATACTCCCCATCCATTTTAGTTTATCTTTGAGTAAGTCTCTTGCTAGAGTGTCTGTCCTCTCATTTTCCCCAAAGTCCCTCAGCCCTTTAATGATGATATTTGTAGCCTTGCTTTGTCTATCATGTTCTTCCTTTATTTGTATTCTGATTTGTTTCTCCATGATTTCTCTTTGCTTATTTGATGTCCCACTTACCACCTATGACCATGATTTCGCCTCTTCTATCCGATCTTTTAGCTTATTTTCTTTAGTTTCCAGGTCGGCTAACGCTACCTGTATCCCCTATAATTCTACTATTTCTTCCTCTTCTTTTCTTGCTTCTATTTTCCCAAGTCCGGTCATCTTCAACTGTCTGATCTCATGTTTCATGTTATCTACTTCTTGCTGTCCCAATTCTATTTTACCCTGCATGCTTGAAATTTGTTCCTTAAGAGCTTTATTTTCTTCCTCTAATCTGCTCTTGAACTCAACAATTTTGTTTAGTTTGTTGCCTTCATACCATCTTTTCTCTTCTAGAGTTTCAAGTCTCCTTTTCATGCTCATAAGCTGTTCATTTTTGGTAGGATCATTTCCAGTCTCTTCTTATGCGGTTTCTTTAGTTTGCGGATCTGCCTACATTTTAAAATCCCCTTGTACTGCTTTGCATTTACGAAGACCAATTTTTCTTCTATGCTGCTTGTATCCTTCTGTAGGAAATCTGCCATAACAGAGACCCATGCTCTTGCTAAATCATCCACTGTTAATGTAGGTTGATGAAGATAAAGTCCACTGGCCAACTGAGGGTTATGTTTCCAAATCGAACTGAAACCCTCCCGATGGACGTGGTTTAGTAATGGTAATGTTGATGGCAATGGTAATGGGCCACTCAAATGATATTGTGGACCCCCGATGCCATCTGTCCCCTCTCCAGAAAATGCATAGTTTGCAGACTTGTTTTCTGTGTAAGTGAGCAGTGGTGTTTAGCCCACCAAAGCTAACTTGTCTTCCTTTCCCTCCATGTTACCACCCCTATTGGTTTTACTGGGTTGTTTGATAGTTTTGTTTTTCTTAACTTTGATTTGCACCATTTTAATGTAAATAACAAAGCATAAATGAGAAGCAAGGAAAACATTGATTGCACCTTGTTCTGTCGAGTAATGGTCTCCTGTTGATTGTTTAGATACTGGTTGCCTTTCCTGAGCTTGAGCCTAGGCCCACCCTCGCCAAACGTCCTTCGAGAGTGATGCTCCCCGTGAAAAACCCTTCCTATCCCCTGGTCCCTCTTTGATGTTGCCTTCCTGTCCCCTGGTCCTGCAGCCCGCGTTCACGTGCGTGCCCGTTCTGTCCCCTGGCCCTGCCGAGAACGACGCCTCTTTCAACTAACCAGTGAGCGAGCTTGGGAAAGAAACGCCAAAGATGTAGCCATTGCTTCGTGATTAGGATAGGACATAGTTTGAATCCTGTTGAACTCTATAAAAATATCATTATAATCAACGCGAATCTCGACCGACTATGCCTTTGAAAATTGAACCAAGAAGGAAGGAAGTGCATTGGAGCATATTATCATGGCCCACAGTGGGCACCGATCTCATTGCAGTTAGTTTAGCTTATCCTGAGCAATATACGCCCATTAAATAAATGATTTATCAGTTAATTCTTTGTCACGCATGTGTATTTTCAAAGGTAAACAAACGCCCACTCACCAACCAACCTTGACTAGTACACACTCAGAAAATTGATTTTCAATGTCTAGGAAATGGCAGCCATGGAAAACTACAAGCTTCAGGTTTCCGGTTTGAATAGTGAAGATTAACTTTCTGGCAAAGAAAGTTAAATGGTAGCCATGGACAACTACAAGCTTCAGGTTTCCGGTTTGAATAGTGAAGATTAAGAACCGCAAACCTTGAGAGGGATTCTACTGCTTTAAACTACACAAACCATACAAAAGAAAACAAAATTCCAAAACCGGGCACTAGAAAAAGTTAAATTAAATATCTGGGGTTAAATTAAATATCCACCAATTTAACATCACTAAAAATTGAACTTCACTAAAACTTGAACTTCATAAAATCCCACCAATTTAAACTTTGTCCTAGTCATCCCTTTGAAGTACACGTCGTGAAACTTTCATACATATCTCTCCAACAAAGCCTGTCGCATTATTATTGGATTCCCGTGAAAGAAATATAATATAAGTAAGCAGTGTTGGAATTTGGTTTTTATTTTACTCGTCAAAATATTTGTTTTACATTTCCATATTTTATATTGATTGTTATGAAACGTTTTGTTTAAAATTTTATTTTGCAAGAGTGAAAGTTTTCTAAAAATTTTACTCACTTTAAAATTGAAAGTTTGTTGAAAATTTTACCCTTCATTAATTAATTTTTGTTTTAATTTTTTTTCAAAATAATATTTTATTGACATTTTTATATTAAAATAAAAAATGGTCATTATTAATATCTATCATGGTACATTAACTTGATTCCTATTTATTTTATATATTATTTATGTATTGAATTAATATTATATACAAATATAAATTAAAAAGAATAATCACAAATACACATAATAATATGCAAAAATAAATAAATAATGAAGCATACATAAACATAAAAATGATTCTTTAATTCTAGAATTGAACCACTAGATTATGTAAAGTTGAAATTTTTTTTTTTTTTTGTTTTTCAGGTAGGAGATGCAAGAAAACTATATTTTAGTGAGCTTGAAGGACAAAGTTAAAAAACTAGAGGAGTTTCAGGGTTTATTTGGCTTAATTAATGTTGGTTGTCTTAAATAAGCAATCTTATGCTTGAATCTCACTCAATACCAGTACCTCATGCAGCTATAAAACAAGTAGGGAGGTAGGTGTGACAAGTGGCATTCTACTCCAAGAATGAATCGTTGTGATCTTTATGCAGGGTTGTTAGATGATGTGAGGTGAACATGTTTTAATAGTATGGCTCATCCACCACGTGCCCATGAAGGTTTTGATATGTGTACTACTCTCTTCAGCACGACCCAAAAATGAGGTTGTTTTAATCGTGACATGTTTGATGGTGATCCCGAGTTTGGTGGCACCGACAACAATTTCGGTTTTGGCTAATGGATATTGTGGAGGTTAGTTTGGCCCTGGTTAGTTTGATAAGGTGAGTGATAGAGAAGGGTCCAGTGTATCTCACAAGGGAGAAGTAGGAGAGGAAGGATGCAAAAGAATTGCAGCAAATAAAATAAAGAGGAAGAATGAGGTTTGTTGCACTCGAAAATACTCTTGTACTAAAAGATTTCAATTATGTATTATCAATGGAGTTTAAATATATGTGCATTACAGAAAATATATAGAAAATCATAGCAGATTTTAAGCAAATCAATAGATTTTTAAACAAACTTTAAATATAAACCAAAAAAATTCTACAAGCAGTACCTTTGAATCTTGATAATGCTTTCCAAGACTGTGTTTCTAGAGTCCAGACTCTAGTGTCCACTCTCCAACTCCAAGGGCTTCTAGGCTCCTGCGCCAACCTTCCAAATTCCACTTCCAACTTTTGAATCATTTAGTTAAGCATTGAACACTGAAATTTGTACTATGTAGATGCTAATCACAATAATAATAATAAATAAATAAAAATAGAAAAACCATTGTTATATGAGGTTTTTAAAAAATAAAGAAAACCTACAAAATAGAAAAGCATGGATGATGGAAATAATATTAAGTTACTAACTTAATATTTTTCTTTTTAACGAAAGTATGGTTGGAATTTGGAAAGTATAATTTTATATAATAATAAGATAAAAATATTGATATTACTAATTTACTAGTAGTAATTTATAATGAATT
This sequence comes from Pseudotsuga menziesii, assembly GCA_001517045.1. NCBI lineage: Eukaryota > Viridiplantae > Streptophyta > Pinopsida > Pinales > Pinaceae > Pseudotsuga > Pseudotsuga menziesii. Next base: position 547,261 of record LPNX010129122.1, read on the forward strand.
TTTAGTAATTTTGTTGCCCTTAAAAAATAGTAGTAATATAATGACGTTTTGAAAATTTTATTGTCCATCAAAAATACGTTTAAATTATCATTTTACCAATCAAATTCCAGCATTGTACGTAAGTGTTACGTTATGTACAGCGGAGGAGGAGAGAAATTATTATTAATTCGCAATGTGAAAAGCATCCATCCAGTGATTAAGTCGGTGTGCCACCGTGGAGTGAAGTGGATTTCATAGTGATAGATTAAGATGAGATCAGTTTTACAGAACAATAATAATGATAATGAGGGGAGGTGTATTTCCATTCATTCTCCACTTTACTCCACTCCACTTTTTCATATTATACCTCTTCGCTAAGCTGGGCTTAAATAGTGCATTTATTACATTAAAAAAAAATATCAACATATACACAAATACCAAACACCAAAATATAAAAAAAAGTTCAATTTTTTTTTTAATATTCATATCGTAATATACCATCTATACCTTTAAAAAAATATTTAAGGCTTCCAACTGCTATTCCTTTGATTCCAAGCACATATGTGGACTTACGAAGAAATTACATTTGTGCATGTTATCCTCAGAGAAACAACACTTTCTAAAAAGATATTTTGAAAATGTGAGCTAAATATGTGTTGAAAACCAAATCTTTGATTGTAACGTGTTTGAGGTGTTGGAATAATGTAGAAATGATAGGCAGATTGACAGGGATTGAGTTGATGTGTACTTTCTATATTTAGCATGGTTTGGTTTGAGATCCACTTTTATTGGATCTATGATCTGGTTTGTTATGATGTTTGTCATCTATATATTGTAACTATTTCTTCATCAATAATTGAATTGATTTGATACCATTCCAGTTTGTATGTGCGAGCCTTTGGCTCTGCACTTCCTCCTCTCCAAATTCTTAAGTTGGTATCAGAGCCCATAGTGGCCTGTTGGAGTGAAGAGCCCATCGTGGCCCATTGTGGGAGCCAGCTATTGCTGTGATTTTTTTTCTTCTGGGCTGTGTAGAGCCGTGAGAAAGGAAGCCGTGAGTGCTATTGTTTGAAGAACCCACCATGAAGATAATGTGAAGAGGTCCACGGAGAAGCTGCCGGCCAAAGAACACCGAGAGCTAAAGAGGCACATTCAAGTGAAGAAGCTGCCAGTGTGGATTCCTATGAGTGTGGATCCAGTGAACGCTACTACCATTGTGAAAGAGCTCAGCCATTTGTTGGAGGAGAAGCGTGGAGATTTTTTTTGCTGCACTAGATTCAAAGGAGCTCGCTGCCAAAGTGAAGATCGCTGCTCCTTCTACCTTGTGAGCTGCGATTTCACCAGCACAGTGGACAAGCATGGTGGAGAAGCACAGATCGCATAGATCGATGGTGGGAAAGACAGATCGCCAGTGGGAGAGCCATTGTGGGAAATTTTATTCATTCCTGAATGAGAGCAGTCGTGTAGCAGCCGTAAGCAATTTCTGAGGCCCGTCTAAGCTGTGAAGAAGCCTGCTGAGAAAAAGCTGATCTGAACCTGTTGCTGAACCTGTTGTTATGAGATAGCCAGATTGGCATACTGCTGTGTGAGAGCCCTGTTGGTGGCCTGTTGAGAGCCTTATTGGCCTGCTGATTGTGAGAGTCCTTAGTGGCCTGCTGAGCGAGCCATCGGTTACAGGAAGAACTGTTGTGTGAAAGGCATGAAGATTGGTTCTGCGTGTGAAGGAGCCAGCGTGGAGGAGACAATGTGAAGGGTGTTGCAGCCACCAATTCAGTGTGCACATCATTGGAGAATTAGATGTTGTGAAAGCCTGACCTGCTGCCTGAAAAGAGTCGCTGATCCAGTGTGATCGTTGTGGCTATATGAAGGTTCTCTCTTTGTTATTTTTTTTGGCAGAATAGTTCTCTGAATCGAAAACTTTGCATTTGCAATTCCTGGGATTAAATTCTTCTACCTTTGGTCTGTTGCGTGGAAAGAGTATAGAAGTTTCTTGTTGCAGTGCCGCCGTGAGAGAGAGCACTGTTGGATCGTGCATTATAGCTGCTTCAGAAGAATTTGCAAAAATTGCTGCATACATCCACTTGTTGAATACATTGTGGACGTCGTGTAAAAAGGAGAATCTCGCTGGTAGAGTGGCATCAGCTGTATAAGGAGCTCGCAAATGATTTGTTCCTGAGTGCAATCAAGGAAGCTATCATGGGCCGGAAAAGTAGAATTAAACATTTCAGAAGGGAACTCAAACAGATGGGAAGAAAGATTCAGATTGTAGGCGAGGAACACATACCTGATGGAGACCAGGATGAGATTGCAGATCTGGAGCAGATTGATGAAAATGAAGAAATAGATGAAATATTGAAAAGGTTAATGCCAGTTCTACCATCTTTTTCAGGTAAAGACTTTGAAATTTGGGCAATGAAAATGGAAGGTTTACTTGGTTCAGTAGATTTATGGAAATTTGTTCAAAATGGTTATGAAGATCCCGCTCAGAAGAGAAAAGATAAAATAACATTATATCTTGTTAGCTCAGCATTGGATAATGACATATTGTCTGATGTGTTATATGAATTTGGTGAAATAGAGAAGGCAAAAATGTTTTGGGATATTCTAGAGATGAAGTTCAGTGTGAGGGGGAGCAAGATAGCTGAAGCCAAAATTAATAACATCACTGCTGTTGAAAATAGTGAGTGTATTGTCAGTCTTATAACTGAAATAAAGACTCGAAATGATTGCATTGAAATCGCAATGATTGATGATGAAAGTGTGTATGTAGCTTATTGTGATAATGAGAATGAAAACCTTGTGGAGGAAGGTCTCTTTGAAGGAGAGACATATGAAGTTAGATTTGATAAAGACAATTTATCTCATGAAGAGTGGTCAAACTTGATGCATGAGAAACATTTTACTGATGAGTTGTTGTTTGGTGAGAAGAATGATCCACTTACATGCACAAATCAAGTGGAAGACAACTTTATTGTTGCAGAGAAGGAAGGTGAAGAGGAGAAAAATCAGAAAGCTCTCTTAGAAGAGAAAAATGAAAATAGCAAAAATTGTTTTGATATTCTAATGAATTTTTTTGAGTGTGCAGGGTTTACTAAGGAACAATGTGATGTTGAGCACTTAGGTGAAGTGCCAGATAAGTTTGATGAAGAAGAAGATTACATTACAGATACAAAATTCGAGTCAATGGATATTGAAGATGAAGATTCTGAAGTTGAAGAAATTTTTATGAAGTGGAGCCCAAAAGAAATCAAGTTTTACTATGAACTAAAGTTGCAAGAGTCCATTGAGCAAGACATTGATGACTGCATCCAGAAATGGGAGCAACACATTTATGTGGAGTTGGAAGCATTTGTAAACATTAAAGACAAATGTTCTCAGGAATATGCAGAAGCTTTGAGGACAAAGAACCACAATCAGAAGTCAAATTCCAAAATGTCGAAGAACAAAGTAAAAAGGGCTATGAAGCATAACAGAGTCAAGATGAAACATATATGGAGTAGCAAGTCAAGGAAGAAGCTACATCTGCATCACTATCTAACATCAAGAAAGGTCAAGATGAAATTGTTAATTTGTAAGCCTAGCTGAGACTGAGACCAGCAGGCATGTTCTATTATGTTAGATATAAAATCCATTTCTACATTAAGGGGGTATGTTGGAATAATGTAGAAATGATAGGCAGATTGACAGGGATTGAGTTGATGTGTACTTTCTATATTTAGCATGGTTTGGTTTGAGATCCACTTTTATTGGATCTATGATCTAGTTTGTTATGATGTTTGTCATCTATATATTGTAACTATTTCTTCATCAATAATTGAATTGGTTTGATACCATTCCAGTTTGTATGTGCGAGCCTTTGGCTCTGCACTTCCTCCTCTCCAAATTCTTAAGTTGAGGGTCTTCAATTTCATTATTTTTGAAGAGGCATTGTATGTTTAAGAAAGTTTAGGGATCACAAGTGTAAGGGGATTATTTTTTATTTAAAAAAAACATGAACTAAGTTTTGTATAGGAATTAAGAAAAGCTTAAAGTAATCCAGCAAAAACATTGCCATAACACGTTCTTCAATTTCATTATTTTTGAAAAGGCATTGTATGTTTAAGAAAGTTTAGGGATGACAAGTGTAAGGGGGTTATTTTTTATTTTAAAAAACTCATGAACTAAGTTCTGTATAGGAATTAAGAAAAGCTTAAAGTAATCCTGCAAAAACATTGCCATTTCATTAAAGGTTAAAAATTCTTTGGGAAATACACAACTCTCTTTTTTATGTTTTTATGAGTATTGTACAAAATCATTTTGAAAATGAAAGAAAAAATATATTGAAAACGAAATCCTCTCTAATAATTTGTTTAAGGTTTCTTAAGTTTGTGTTTATCAAATGTAAAAGAAATTAAGAGTGGCAAGTATAAGGCATCATCTTATGTCACAAAGAAACTATGAAATAATATTTGCAGAGTGTTTAAGATAATCTTTTAGTAATCAAGCAGAAGTACTAGGACTCCATCAAGGATTAAAAATTCTAATTTCAAGAGTATTAAGAGTCTTATTGTGATACGAGAGTGAACAATTATAACCAAGCATTTCGGAAACTAATCAAACCCCAAAGACTTAAATCCAGCAATGCTCATCTACAGAATTCGAATCTACAGAATTCTTCTAAGTGTTATTGATATGGATGGATATTGGTGGCCACACCACTTGTCCTACTGGCTCGTAACAGTTTTTTCTTGTTTTTTCAGGTATTTCTTGTTTTTGGGGTAGAGGGGTCCATTAAAAGTATGCCGAGTGGGTACTCGTTGGATGCGGAATTTTATTTTGCATCCAACGAGCTCTCCCGATCGAAATTTGAGTAAAATCACAGGAGACATGTCGAAAATACGAACAAAAAAAATAGTTTTTTATGATATATATCCCCAAATTTATATTAAAAAATTGTTTAAAACCTATATGGTATTTCAAATTTAAAGCAATTTCATTGGCTAACACACAATGACATGGAATTTGAATTATGGTTAAAAGTCCTATTTTGAGTTGAAATTTCCTCTAATGTTACATTTTCTATTTATGCGTTCATTTCGTTCTCTAAATAATTTAGATTAATGGTATTAGAGAAATCTACTCTTTGTTGTTTCTCAGTGCATGTCCTTGATGATATCTAGGTATTCAGAGTTAGGCATCAAGAAAATCATGAAAGTTGTTCTTGCCAACCTAGGCAACCTCACATGGAGGAAGAAAGGATGGAGCTTATATAATATAAATTCATTTCTTGTGGAACCCCTCATGCAACAAAGGAATGAGATGATGGATAATTTCACCCAAATCCTTCTATATTTTCCAACGGTGGCAAATACACCTTCAACTAAAAGACATTTTGGAGGTGCAATACTCTTCAAGGTACAAGTTAAATTTGTCATTCCTTTATTTGAAATCCAGACAAATGCAAATGCTTTGGATAAATGGTTAAATCTATTAGAGGGTTTTATTGTATTAATTTTTTTTTAATAGTGAACAGATCACCTTCACACTCCTTAAGTCCCTCCCCCATGTCAATGATTGGTGGGATAATTACTAGGAGAGACATGTTGTAGATGAGTCTACATGAACATACAAGATAGAATGCACTTGGGTGGATTTTGTCAATGCCCTCAAGGATAAATTCTACTATGTTAGAAACTATGATGATCAATCCATGAGATGGACAACTTTGCATTAAGAGAGAGACCAAACAAAGTCGAATTTCGCCAATATATTTCATACATTGCGCTCAAAGTTAGGTATCAGAGACTTTGACTGACACTTGGTTTTGAAGTTCCATGGTAGCCTACACATGTACATCCAAACATATATGGATTTCATAGACATCTCCTCATTAAAAGTGGTTTATCGATATACTGTCAAAATCGAACAAACATTTAAGCAAAAGAATAAGCAAGAGTTTGGGTCCACAAATCAACTACACTATAAGCTTAGCAAAGGTGGCCCTAAATCATAGAATAAAGGATGGAATAAGATATCCAAATTCATGATCACCAATCCAAGCAACAAGTAATTAAGGGGAATGGGAAGTCAAAGAAGTACATTGGAAAGTGGTGCAAGTTTCACAAAATCCCTTGGCACAACATTGATGAGTACCACTCAAAACAATCATTGCCGAATGACATGAAATAATATGAGCTAAAATATGGCTTGAAATATGATTTGGATCAAGAAAAAGAAAACAAGATCATTGATGCAGAACCCAATGCCACCATCGCAAAAATAGAGATCCAACTAGAAGGGCTAGAGTGTTAGGATATTTAGACACTTACGAGTTAGTTAAGATCAACTTGTGTAATATATCCGTTAGGTAAAGTGTGTTTCTTTATATGCATTAGTATGCATTTGTAAATATTTTAATCCGATGGTCACGATATGTTCTAGACATAAAGTGATCCGACGGTTCAACTTCTCTTAGATCATTCCTACCATTAATCCGTGGCTTAACACCCGATTGGTCCATGGTATTTGTTTAAAGAGCATGGAGGGTCCTTGGCTAGTTGATCGATTATGAGAAGATCATTTGTAACTTTCTTCTTTTGCATAATAAATTGCTCCAAGTAGTTATTTGGCTGGGGCCGTGGACTGTTTCCCTCTCGAGGGTTTTAACCATGTGACAAACATCGGTGTATTAATATATGATCTATTTGTGTGAAGTGGTTGCTCTTGGTGTTCGGTATTTTGGGAGTACCCTGTGTACCCAAAAATGGTATCAGAGCGTTTATGAAGAGCCACTTCCGGTTTTGATCAAGATCTGGAACCGATGTTGCCAAAACTTTGAAAGGGTTTCTGTTTCTGGATTTTCTATGCATTTGTAGGATGTGGGAGCTATTCCATTGCATCCAGAGCACCATTTCCATTGAGAAATAGTTTTCGTTTCATCGAAAATCGTTTCCATTTGATCAAGAAACACCCATTTCGACAAATTTGAAGGTATAATGTTACAGTGATGGATTTGTTTTTGTTTTTTTTAAATCTCTCATATTTTATCAGTTTTATAATTAGACTTTTATTGTTTTAGTTTTGGACTGTTGCCTTCCCTAGCTGTGTATGCTCTTTGCCATGCACCTTGCACGATCACGGCGAATAAGAAACATAAAGGGAAATTTTTTTCCCTTGTCTTCTTGACTACGTATGCTCTTTGTCGTGCACCTTGTGTGATCACGACAAATCAGAAACAACGAGAAAACTTGAAAACATAGACTTTCTGGGTAAGCTAACTAAGATCTAAGCCCTTAGTGTGGAAAGTTTTTTTTGTTTTTGTTTTTCGTTTTTTTTTGTGATTTGCAGAAAAAAAGGCAAGCACGGAGAACGAGAGAGAAGAGTCAAAAAAAAAAAAAAAAACCCTTCCTCTTTCCATTCTTTTATGTACCTTTTAAACTTATCTCACTTGGTTCAAAGTTGCTTTATTCCTTAATAGGTCTTGAGTTCAAGTCTTATTAAGTTACTTTTTAGTACATGCAATTTCTATTTTCAAGTTACTTTAATGTAAAAGTGCATCTCACTTAAATAAAATAAAATAAAAAGCGAGTGACTTAAGTCTTTTAATTTTTTGCAAGTAACATTATTGTAAAAGTGAACATCACTTATTTTACAAAAGTGATTCACTTAAAAAACAACTTTCTTGTAAGTGATTGTCAAAGGTCCATCTTGGGAAGAATGGGGTTTTTTTTTTAGCTGGCCAAGTTAATATCTGCCATGTCACTATTGGGGACATCTTCAACATTTTCTTTGATCAAGCATAACTTCATCATCCAGAATCAGTTTTCAGTGTCGTTTTTTTGAAACAACCTAATTTTTTGAGCTCTTTGCATCCAAATAGTTAGTTTCTGTTCCTTCAGCCATTATTTTACAGTATGGCCGCCCCTTGTGATATTATACTTACAAGTTTTAACTATTTCTCATGGAAATATCGTATGGAGGATGTTCTACGAAGTAGGGGACTTTTCAGAATGACCTCAGGGAAAGAAACAGAACCCACTGATGATGATAAGAAAATAAAATGGGCAAATAGATGTGATGAAGCTCATGGATTGATTGGGATGTCAATCTCTATTGATTTGCGATTCCACATATCTGGAATTGATGAACCTAATAAAGCTTGGGAAAAGTTGGAATCTGTGTTTGGTAAAGACAATGAAATTCGAGGTCATCAACTTGAGAATGAGTTAATTTATTTGAATCCAAGTGTTTTTTCATGCATTCAAGACTATTTATCTAAGTATAAAACTCTTAGACTCTTATGTGAAGAATGCAAGATTAAGAAAGAAGACAAACATTGTATTTATCATATTCTTTCCAAACTTGGACCTGCATATTCTGTTTTTGTATCTACATTTTACTCCATGAAAGAATCCTTGACCGTAGCTAGCTATCAAGGGCCTAGTCTTGAATCCTTTTGTGTTTCCTTAATTAGAGAGAAAGATAAGCTCATTCATCTTGGAATAATTAACAATGCACATGTATCTGGGAAATCCTTATTGTTCCAACAGAAAAAAAAGTCCAAGCCTCCCAAGAAACATAATTTTCGCAATAATAAGCCAAACAAGGGTTCCAAACCCTCTCAGTCAACTCCTTATTTAAAAAATGATAAAGGATCTAAGCCAAAAGGAAAGAAGATTGAGTGCCATTGCAAATTTTGTGGGAAATACAATCATGATGAATCTAAGTGTTTTAAGAAGATGGTAGCCTTGGAAGCAGCAATGAAGAAACACCACATCAGCCTAGATTCGTCTTCAGAATCTACCTCTCATGGACATGAAATTTGTGCTTCTAGTCACTCTTATATTGCATCTTCTTCTTCTACTTCAAATGAATGGCTCATTGATTCTGGAGCATCTTATCATATGGCTAAGGATCAAGCCATCTTTTCTACTATGCATGAATGTAACACCAAACAAATATTTGTTGGTGATGATAGATCTGTAAGTGTTGTAGGATCTAAAACAGTTCCAGTAGAATATGGTCATTTCAGTGATGTACTATGTGTGCCAAAAATTTCCTTCAATTTGTTATCAGTCTATCAAATTACTCATTTGGGTGAAGGTAAAACTGTAATGTTTACACCTCACCAAGTTGTAATCAAGGATTTTAAAAATCCTGAAAATGTCCTTGCTACTGGAATTATTGATGATATTACCAGGTTGTACAAATTTAACAACTTTGGGTCATCACCTTTTCCTTCGGTGTTTGTTGCTCATAGTGATAACTTGAGCAAACTTTGGCATGAGCGATTTGGTCACTTAAATTATCTCTCATTGCAACAACTATGTAAAGACAATATGGCGACTGGTCTTTCGATGGTATCTTGCAAGGATGGTGTTTGTTCCGGTTGTGTACTCGAAAAACATCATCGAGATAGTTTTGACAAACGTGCCTCTTGGCACTCCTCAGTTCCCTTGGAGCTTGTGCATAGTGACTTGTGTGGTCCTCTTCCATCTGCTTCCTTTTTTGGTTTCAAATATTTCTTAACTTTCATTGATGACTACTCCAGACGCACTTGGGTTTACTTCCTAAAACTTAAGAGCGAAGTATTTAACATGTTCTTGGCCTCCAAGGCCCTTGTTGAAAAACAATCTGGTCATCAAATTATTAAGTTAAGATCTGTGAATGGAGGAGAATATGTTAACAAAAATTTCACTACTTTTTGCACTGAACAAGGAATCCAACAACAACACACTGTTCCATATACACCACAACAAAATGGTGTAGCTGAACGGAAGAACTGCACTTTAAAAGAAATGTCTAATTGTATGATCCAATCTAAGGGACTAAGTCTTCAATATTGGGCCGAGGCCATAAATTGTGCAAATTACATAGTTAATCGCACACCAACTAAAGTTTTACAAGGTATAACACTAGAAGAATCATGGAGTAAAATTAAACCAGATGCAAGTCACTTCCGTGTGTTTGGTTGTGAAGCATGGGTTCACATTCCGGATGAAAAACGGAAAGCATTGCAACCTAAAAGTGAAAAGTGCATATTTATTGGATATTTTGAAGATGTAAAATGTTATAGACTTCTTCAGCCACATTCTCATGATATAATCATTAGAAGAGATGTTAAATTTGATGAAAATCTCTTGGCCTGCAAGCCTGACTTAGTGGGTGTGCCATCTTTGGCCTGCAAGACTGATTCGACAAGTGTGCCTTCTTCTTCTTCTTCCAAGTTTCTTGACAGGTTTCCAACTCCAGCTTCTGATGATGACAGTGAGGATGAAAATTCACCTCTACCTGCTCATGTTGCTCCAGTTGCACCAGCACCAATGCTTCCTCAATGGGTCTGTTCAACATGTGAAGCAACTGGTGATCTTGCCGGTGATCCTAGAGATCAACGTTGAACATGTTCTCAGTTTCAGAGAGCCTCTTCTCTTTTGGCTCAAGTTTCTGAGAATCATGATCCATAAACTTTTGCAGAAGCTTCAGGAAATCCAGATTGGGATGCAACTATGGATGAAGAATATTGTTCCTTAATGGCGAACGATACTTGGGATCTTGTTCCTCTTCTAAAAGGAAGAAAACTTGTGAGATGTAAATGGGTCTACAGAACTAAGTATGCATCAGATGGAAGTGTTGAAAGACTTAAGGCAATGTTAGTTGCCAAAGGTTTTTCCCAAGTTGAAGGGATTGACTACAATGAAACCTTTGCTCCTGTCGCAAAAATGAACTCCATCCGCCTTGTTTTTTCCCTTACAACCTTACATAACTGGGAAGTCCATCAAATGGATGTCAAGTCTGCATTTTTACATGGTGATTTACAGGAGGAAATTTACATGAAACAACCTCCTGGATATGTTCAAGATAACTCTAGCCTTGTTTGCCTTCTTAAGAAATCCTTATATGGCCTTAAGCAATCTCCTAGAGCTTGGTATGCCAAAATGGATAGCTTTCTCCATGACATTGGTTTTTCTAGATGCCATTCTGACCCCAATGTCTATACCAAGAAAGTAGGAAACCATCTCATCATACTTGTTCTTTATGTTGATGATCTTATCCTTACTGGTAGTGACCCTAAACTTTTAACCCATACGAAATCCAGTCTTAAGCAAAATTTTGAAATGTCAAACTTAAGACATTTGCATTATTTTTTTGGTCTCCAAGTCTTGCAAACCAAAGAATGAATCTTTCTTTCCCAGTCTAAGTATGCTTGTGACCTTCTTCGTCGCTTTCACATGGAAGATTGTAAAACAACCCCTTCTCCCTTCCAGTCTGGAGTCAAACTTTATACCACTTGTACTTCCCCTGAAGTAGATGCCACCTTGTATTGTCATCTTGTTGGTAGTCTCTTATACTTGACTCATTCCTGTCCTGACCTTTCCTTTGTCGTTGGTCGTGTTACCTGTTATATGCAAACACCTCATGAAAGTCACTGAAAAGTAGCAAAAATAATACTTCGATATATTCACGGTACAATTTAGTTTGGGATTCATTATAGTACAGGGGGGAAACCTTTGTTGGTTGGTTTCACTGATTCAGATTGAGTCGGCGATCCGGATGATCGAAAGTCTACTACAGGTTATGTTTTCAGTCTGGGATCTGGACCTGTCACTTGGGCTTGTAAGAAACAACAAGCTCTTGCTCTTTCTTCAGAATAAGAAGAATATAGAGCCGTAGTTAATGCCAGTCATGAATCTTTATGGCTTCGACAGATCCTTTCAGAGTTTGGATTCAAGCAGCAGTAGCCTACTCCACTTTGGTGTGACAATCAAAGTGCCATCAAGCTTGCCAAAGATCTAGTTCTACATCAACACAACAAACAAATTGAGCTACACATGCACTTCATCAGAAATCTTGTTCATGATTGTGTTCTTGAAATGCTCTATTGCCCTACAGATGATCAAGTTGCAGGCATCTTCACCAAGTCTCTTACAGAAGCGAAGTTTTCTAAACTTCGATCTATGTTAGGAGTTTAGGAATGGGTCCTTAAGGAGGGATAGGCTCTAATGCCTCCTTCCTTCTCCTAATAGTGTCACTTTTGTAAATCCTTTCAATATTATCCCAAGTTGTTCTTAAGGGGGGATGTTAGGATATTTAGACACTTAGGAGTTAGTTAAGATAGACTTGTGTAATATATCCGTTAGGTAAAGTGTGTTTCTTTAGTATGCATTAGTATGCATTTGTAAATATTCTAATCCGATGGTCATGATATGTTCTAGACATAAAGTGATTCGACGGTTCAACTTCTCTTAGATCATTCCTACCATTGATCCCTGGCTTAACACCCGATTGGTCCATGATCTCTATTTAAAGGGCATGGAGGGTCCTTGGCTAGTTGATTGATTATGAGAAGCTCATTTGTAACTTTCTTCTTTTGCATAATAAATTGCTTCAAGTAGCTATTTTGCTGGGGCCGTGGACTGTTTCCCTCTCGAGGGTTTTAACCACGTGACAAACATCGGTGTATTGATATATGATCTATTTGTGTGAAGTGGTTTCTCTTGGTGTTCGGTCTTTTGGGAGTACCCTGTGTACCCGAACACAGAGGAGATGAAGGAAGAGAAATGACTCTTCCACTCACAAATGTGGGTAACTAGGCTCCACTGAATTTCATTGTTGATAGTGGTATCTAGAAGAACTTGATATTAGTTGACGTCATCAAGAGATTGAAGTTGCCACCAATGCCACACCCCCAACCATACACCGTCGTTTGGTTGAGATAAGGATAAGATATCCATGTTAATCAACAATTCTCCTATCCTACGACATCAAGCTTTTCAAAGATGAGGTATTAGCTGATGTTGCCCCACGTGAAGTTTGAGTTGTTCTTTTAGGAAAATGCTATATGTGGAAACATCATGTTGTTTTTGAGCCTAGATTTTGTAGTGTCATTGTTACTTTGGGAGGCCAAATCTACAAGTTACCTGAGGTAGTTCTGACTACTACAATTTCCTTAATCTTGATTAATCATAACTAGAAGGTAATCTCTCAAATCGTGATTTTTTCCTCTTCATGGTTCGTTCAAGGTGAATGGAAGGTCATTACAAATGTCGTGGCCTTAGAATAATGCCTCTCTATGCAATAGACGTAGGCGTAAAATATTGTATAGGAGTACAAGGGTATCTTCACCTCACCTAAAGGGGTTCCTGTACACTGCTAGGTCAAACATTCCATTGATTTGACACATGGTGACCCTTTTATGTAATGGTCCAATATGTGGATGCTCTCTTTTGGAGAATGAGGAAGTAGAACGACATATTCAAGAGCTCATCCAAAATGCCACATGCATCTAAGCTCCTCACCTTGTGACCAACCACCTATTCCACTGGCTCATAATGGTTCTCCATTTTGGAAATTTTTCTACAGTTTCAAGTCCTGAACTTCAGGGGCATTTTTTAGTCCCTAAACAACATATTTTTGGCCCTGTGACAAATTAGGTTTCTTAAAGGCTTTCTTAATCCTTGACAAAAATCATTCTTCTCTTCAATATATTTCCAATGGTCCATTATGCACCCCAAATAGAGCTTGTATCTAGAATTTGCGGCCCGGGAAGTTGATGTATCAACTAGACTCCTTGGGGCTCACATTATTTTTTCACTGAATCCCCTACGGTTGGGGTTTTGGATATTTAGGTTTTCTTCCTTATAGGTTTTTTGAATTTATGTTAAAATTCCATTCTCAACCTCTTGTAATAGTATTCTTGTGAATGAGTGTAGCTTACACATCTCTCTTTCAATATAAGCTACCACCATTCTAGCTAGTTTTATTGTTTTGTAGTTTATAGTATTTTTCCATTTCATTCATTAATAAAATTTAGGTTTTATTGTACTACTATGCTCTCTACCACATCCTTATATGTGTGTTTCCATTTTATATTTCTATATTCATTTTGCTCTCTAAATAATTGAGATTAATTGTGGGACTTCAACAAACATTCAAATCATTTGGAAAACAAAGAAACTTTGCTAGATGATGGATTAATAAGGATAAATTAAGGGATTTCTACGTAATTCAAACTGATGATCTCTAAAAATGTTCTCTTTTACCATTTTTTTCCACTATATCCTTCTTTTTTCCCATCTCTTACTCTTCTTTTGATCCTTTTGATGTATTGAAGTGGTCTCAAACATAAGATAGTGTTTAGTTTGCGTGCCATGACATTTCATTGGTTATTTGAATAATGGATGAAGGATTATGTGCTTTATAAGTGCTTTATGGAGTGTTACATGATTGTTGTGGATTGTTGTGGATCCCATCACCTACAAGATTGACATGGACCCCATCCTTTTTTGAGCTATTACAGAATCCCAATATTACAAGATTTGGTTCCAAGATTGACCAATCATGAGCTGAGAACATAATGTACTTAAAATACCTTTTCGCATGTGCATATCCATCATAGATACTGACACATCACACTAGCCATGCATCTATCATCACAATATAGATATTCCCCCTATAATAAACTATGAAGTTGCAACTAAAATCAAGTTGAGATATTGACTATTGTTTTAGATAAGAAAGATGTATCAATATTCTGGAAATAGTTGTCTATTGGAACAACTTAAGAATCAATTAATTCTCAAGCATGTTCCAAATTACTTTCTTAATTTAAATGATATTCAAAGCATATAAAAATAGAGCCCCCCATTATTGTAAATGATGTAATATTGTTGATGTAATTAATGGAACACGGCAATGATCTCAAGGAAAAGGCCCTACCATGGGCATCCTAAATATGGATGTGTATATCAACAAGTAATATGGTTAGAGAACCATGTGTTGGTCAAGCGGAGTAGTACTGTAAATGCGATGGACATTTGCATGATAATAATAAAGAAATCCATAGCTGACTATGCAAGGCAACAAGATCAAGGGGCATGATTATCCTAAGGTTAGGGAGGGATGTGTTAAATCCATGAAGCCAATAGATGAGTCGAATTTCCTTGAGAGCATTGATGAGCCATCAAATGCCAGTTTCACTCATACACTCCAATCATTTTATGCTTCCAAGAGGAAGGTAGTTGAGATATTTATTGTCTTGGGGAAAGGAAGGCATGGGTCTGAGTTTCCTTGTAACATAGTAGTGTCAATCCTCCTACAAAACTAGGAATGGGGATCACTCATTGGGTAAGCGATAAGTTGAAATGATGTCATCCTTAAATTACTCGTAAGTTGGGGATGGAACAGTAATCTAGTAGTGAGTCTATCAATCACCACGTTAGTAATTATGTCAATCAGCATGTATGTGAGTCTTTTATCCAATTAATGAGTTTACGTGGTAAAGTAAAAGATAAAATATGATTAAAAGTAAAAGAGGATTAAAAGCATTAAAGGTGGATTAAAAGTGGAGTAAAAATAAAGTTACATAAAAAATGGAGTAAAAGGAATGTTACGTAAAAGGAAAGTTGTTTTGAAGACCCATGGTATTTGAAGGCACATGATATTTGAAGGAACATGGTATTTGAAGGACCATAATATTTGAATGTTACGTAAAAGTGGAGTAAGAGCAAAGTTGTATTGGCCTGTGGCTTTGAAGGTGCGTGGTATTTTTCCCATAGTATAATAAAAAGGTGGGTGCACTTAAATAAAATAATGATGTGAAATAAAAGGGAGAGAAAATAATTATTAATTTAATGAAAGTCACGTCTTTTTTAATAAACGCGAATTTTCATATAAAGTGAAATTGAAAAGTATAAAAGGAAGAAGGGCATAGTGACAAATGAGTGTGTGAGTGAAAAATCTTATATAATCCTATATAAGAACAATCACTGAGTGAGAATAGAACTTTGGAAAAAAGGTTGAAAAGTGATGATTAAAGATCATGCAAGAAGATAATGAATGCAAATTGAAGATTTATTTAAGGGTGGTAGTGAGGTGCAAGGAAGGGAGTTGGTGCTTCCTTTCAGTTGGTGTTGAATATACCAGGGAGTTGGTGCCGAAGAAAACAGGGAGTTGGTGCTTCCTTCCAGTTGATGTTGAAGAAACCAGGGAGTTGGAGATTCCTTCTAGTAGTTCTTGGGGAATCATTGTAATCTTTATTTGTTGAAAGAACATTCTTCCGTGGTTTTCTTCCCTTTTGGATTTCCATGTTAAATACATGTGTATGAATGTGATGATTGATTTTGTTGAAAGGTAATGTGGATGGTAAATAAGAATTCAAAATTAAATAAGTGTCCTATATTGATTCACCCCCCCTCTCAGTATAGTTGAACATTCAAACAACTATTCACCCTACCTTATGTGCTATTCATTATATATAATTCTCTCATCCACCCATCGACCAATCTATCGGTTCTAATTTGAGGAGAAAGAGTCGACCCTTTCCTGAGATGAAGTGAAACATAATTAGTGGCATAATAGAGAGGTGGTACAAGCCATGGTTTGTGGTCTTGATTATGAGTTGAAGAGGAAAGTGGAGAATAGAACCATTATTCTTTCTGGCATCAAGTTACCCATAAGTTAGCTTGAGATGAGCATTCTGAATTGTGTTGAAGACATGTGTGACAAATTTTGTTCCCATAAGTGGTCTGAGTCAAACTAACATAGTGGTGAAGCATCACAAATCCTTAGTCATGCACCTAAGAAGTCCTATTTCCTTGATGTTGAGTCAACCTAAGTGCAGTTTCCTGTGGGTCTTGTTATAGAAAAATTGTTTGTTGGATAGTGACCGAAGTGATTCCATGGAGCCATTAGTTGTGTGCAGTCTAGATTTGTAAGCCCTGGGAAAACATAGAATGCAAGAAGATGATATGGGGTTTGGGTGATCTTTCTATGCACACACTAGTATAACACTTGGAGGAAGGTGACACCAGAGGGACCATTGAGAGTTAAAGGGGTACCTTATTGTTGTTGTGTGGGGTGGTTAATGTGGACCCCACGGTAGCTGAGTCTGTGCAAGGTGTTTGTGGTTCTGGAGGTAAACTATATTTGATAGTTTGTCCAAGATGAATTGTTCTAATACCTGAGAAGTGAATATATTTTTAGCACTAAGTGGATTGAAATCCAATAGTGGTTGCACATCCTCCCAACATAATAGTGGGGTTTGGGTGTTCTTTTTATGCACACATTGGAATAACACCTGCGTGGTGTTGTGTGGAGTGGGTATTGTGGAACCCAAGCTAATCAAGTTTGTGTGACATCGATTGTTGTTATTGAGTACCAAAGTGGCGTAGAGCACAAATCTTACTAGGAGACTAGTGAAGGTTGTGACCTACTAGTGGAATAGCATGGTTTGGGTGGTTTTTCTATGCACACCCTAGTATAGCACCCGTAGGAAGGTAACATCTGAGGGATCATTGAAAAGTGAAGGGATGCCTTCTTAATGTTGTGTTGGGTGGGAATTTTGGACCCCAAGATAAAAAAGTCTACATGAGGTACCTATAAATTTGTGTTGAGTCACTAGTTGGCATTTCCCCTGTACTACCTGGAAATCCTATTAACTCAATAGAGGTTGGCTTGGCTTAAGAATTGAGTCTGTGTGACTGTAATAACCCATTTATATTTAACTGTGAATGAGCTCTGGATAGTTCCCCTTTCCTTAAGGTAATCATCCCTAACACACGTGTGGCTTCTTATCAGAAAGAGTGTAGGCTATATGAGTGCCGACGGTTGGGTGGAATGTTTCTCTTGCACAATCAATTGCTTGGAGAAGCTTCATTCAGTTTAAGTATTTTGTGATTTTTTATTTTTTTTATTCATTTCCATTGTATGAATGTCGGTTTGACTGAATGATGTAATGGATGATGTAAATAATGATTATGACTATTTATTTCTTAGCTATAAGTAATTGGATTCCAAATATATACTTGATTAATATTTGATGATGTTCCTTATAAATGGTTTAGTATAAATGTATGTTTTACTTTATGGATCCCATCTATGCATATAGAGATAACTCTATAGGAATCCAGTGAAATGTTAGTGCAAGATAAGTTGCCACAAGGTGGTTAACTTGCATGGTGATAATCGTGCATGGGTTAAATTCAGTCGCACAGTGAATCACATGGTGGTTGGGTTTCATGGATGCAATATAGATATGTGATAAAGGAATTGATAGGAGAAGAAGTGTGCAAGGTCAAATTAGTTCATGTAGTATCACATATGAACTAGAGCAATATGCATGTCGGGCTTCGTGTAGTGAATTGAGATTATGTAGCATAGGTTGTTACTTAGAAAAATAACTTAGTATTAGATACCAATTTCATGTTATTAGAAGTAAGAAAAAAAATAAAGACATCCCTCATGGCTGCGATAGGTCACAGAGGCTGGTAGGGATGTGACAATTATTGAGGGGGTGGCTAGACATTGTGAAGCTTTTATCATTATGTATCTATTGCATTAATTAAAAGAATTTGGTTCAAGGTTGTGGCAGTCTTTAATGTGTGAATTGAGATAATCCAATAGTTGTTTTAGTCTCTCTCTCAACACTTCATTCCCAAGAGATGGTGCCCACTCCCAAGAATAGAGGTCTTTATCTTTAATTCCATACATATTGTGGATGTTAAATTAGATTCATGATTGTTTTCATTTTGAGTTATTAATCATTATTGTTTTTTAAGCTGATTATCGATTGTTCCTATTAACTGTTTGTTAATGTTGATTACTACACATATTAGTGATTTTGCTTAGTGAAGTTTCAACTGAGAAGGAATATTTTCATCAATTCATTCATGCGAATGATAGTTGAAGATATAATTCTTGGTTGATTTTATTATTTAAATGAGTTTATAGTCTATTTATTTTACTGCAACTCATGATAGATAAACTGATACCAAAATGGAAATTGTAGCCCGTATAGACATTGCATGATAACTTGCAAGAAATATCAAAACCTAGATTAATAATTTAATGAACAATCTATTTAACTACTTTTAAAGAATTGGGTAATTAAATGGCTCGTTAGTTTGGTGTTGTTGTCAGGGAGTTATCAAAGGTGCTAAAGTAATTCTTTTATTGGTTTTAGGAAGCACGTGGTTTGAGATCCACAAGGACGATTGTTGACTGAATTCTCTAAGAGATCTCATACAAAATGTATTTTCATTTAAGTATTCAAATCATATAGGATGCATGAATAGAAACAAATATCCAAGAGGCTAATTCTTTGTTGCAGAAGAACCACTCAATCTACTAACCTCATTGCATGGAAATACATTGAAGGAGAAGGAGTAGGGGATTCTAATTCTATTCATAACAAGGCACATACTACTGGTTCAACCAGAAAATCCAAAAGCTCTACCTCTTTGGAGAATATTATGTTAGAATAAATTGCTTCAAAAGTGACTCTAGTAGAAGGAACTACTATTGGAGTAGTTGCTTCAGTTTCCTTGTATGTAGAAGTTATTGTAACCATTAAAGACAACATTGTATTGACAATATTTGAAGTTCTATCAATAAACCATCGTGAATATTCCACTGGAATGGTTCATAACAATAGATCTTACAATTTAACTCATTGTGTTAGCTTAATTCAACATAATGATAAATAAATGGAACTCGAAGCTGGAAAATAACTAGAGAAAACTAACACATCCACAAAAATAACACAAGATGTACCCTAATAAAAGCCATTATATGGAAAAACTGAGCCATGAGTGAGGAATATGCCTTGCTCTTTTCTTCTCCAATATGCAATGAAAATACAAAGAAAATGGTACTCACTATAGATTTACCTCTGGCAATGTGGCATGCACGACTACTATAAGATATCATATTTCCTTTATTATTCTCTAATACCCACTCCCTTACTGTTGCTCAGCTATGGAACAATACAATGACATCATTATAGTGAAATATTTTCTCCTCCTAATGGTCTGGTATTTAACATAGCATGATAACCACATTAGGGTTAATTTTAGGGTTTGTACACGCCTCAACCCTTGATTAGGGTTAGGGTTTTGGACCCTCTAGAATGTTCTTAAAATTCCACATGTGCGGGTGATGAGAGCTAACATTGAATTCACTCAGTACCATGGTGGTCAATTGGATAGGTCAACTTGTGGGGGGCATAACTTCCTCATACAAACTCCAATTGATGCAATTATTGAACCATTGGAAATGTATCGAAGTGTAGAATAATGTCAAGGGTATATGATATATGATTGAAAAGTTATAACCCCAAGAAACATCATTTAATCCCTCAAATCATCCTCAAAAGCTTCTAGACACCAAATCTACAAAGTAGGACTTGCCCCTAAAATGGACCCTACAAGCCAATGCATCCAATTGTTCCACATAGAAAGCACCAAAATAGGTGACCAATTATATATTGATCCAATTTGGATCATACCTCCATATTTTGGTAGGATTTTGGTCCCCAAAATATTTTATAAATTAGGTGAGAAAAATGTTCTTCTACCTTCTCCCTAGAGTATCATTTACCCTTACATGGAAGTTGTCCTTACAACCCAATTTGATAAAGTTCATGTTACCCATGTCTGGTAGTTCTGGACTTCTTATGCAAAATTGTTTCTTCTACCAACTATGCTTGAGGATCAAATGCTAAGTACTCTATGGTAGTTAGGACACTCTTCTCCTCCTAATTTAACATGGAAGGCTCGTAGAGTTCCAATTTTCCACATTCTCTATTGAGTAAATGCACATGAATGGGGGTAGATTGAGTTTATAGGCATTATGTACCACCTTCTCCAACACCTCAAAAGGGCCATACTGTAAAGCCTCAATATTCTTACTAGGACCTTGTAGTCTTTCCTTGTTTGGCTGTAACTAAACTTTATCACCCACTTTGAATGATTTCTCAACCTTGTGTTGGTCATATATGGCTTTGTGCTTTACATATGACTTATTCAATGTCTAATGTACTTGAAAATGGATTTTCCTGATCTTATCAATGATTTTTTCACCTCTTAATGCTTCACCTATGGTTTCTTTTCTCACTCACCCTTGTTGTCCATATACAACATCTAGAGGTGAAGGTAATATATATCCAAAACAAGTTTCAAAAGGGGATCTATAAATGGAAGTGTGGAATGCTCTATTATAAGAGTGATGAATATAGATAATATTTTCATCCCAAGTCTTTGTATGCTTTTGATTGTGTCCCCTCAAAAGTTGCACCAAAGTCATGCTGACTACTTATGTCCACCCATTTGTTTATGGATGGAATGTTGTATATCTCTTCAACTTAGTGTTCATATTCTCCCAAAGTGTAGTGTAAAAGGAACTAAGGAATTTGGTGTCCTTTTCTGAGGTGATGTCCCTTGATATCCCAAAGTGCACCCAAACCTATTCAAATAACATGTGTGTTGCTTCTTGTTCTTTAATGGTCTTTATACAAGGCATAAGAATGCACATCTTGTTGAATCTTTCAACTACCCCAAATACATAGTCACATCCCTTTTTAGTGTTTGGTACACCCACACAATCCTTGGAAATGCTTTGCAAAGGTTGAGTGGGTACATGTAAGGGATGCTATAGACCTTGGTTTTATTATTGGGATTACTGGCATAACAAAGTATGCATCCTATGATATATCACGATACATATTCTTCCATTCTTGGCTAATACACATACCTTTGTAAGTTAGGAATATTTTTCCCAACACCAAAATGCCATGCAACTTTGGAGGTGTGCACTTCTCTAATAAGGTGCAATCATTCACCTTTAGGAATGTAGAGCTTGTCTATATTGTAGAGTAACACATTCTAGAGATGATAGTCATCATTACTGTCACCTTCTTCTACATGAAATTTTCCCTATAGTTGTTGAAACACCTCCTTGAAGTCCTCATGTTCTGTGTATCCATATTTGTATTCATATGTTATGAATCAATATCCTTAAGATATCATAAGACAAAAGATGACACACCATATACAATAATATAAACATGGAGCACAACGATAATATAGTTAAGAGAGATGATTTATACAATAATGCCTTAAATATTAGGACATCCTTCTCCAAATACTCCAAAATATTCATTAATGATTTCACATGTCCTCTACAATGACTACATTTCCTTTCTATACACATATCCACTCATTACACGTGAGGCCCTTCATTAGGCCGACCCATTACATATGCAGTTAGCCCCATATATGCCCCCCTTGGGGTTATGTTATATTATACATGTAACCCCATATATGACCCCCTTGGGTCATATCATAGTACCCTCCTTAAAAAATATTTGTCCTTAAATATTCGCAATTAATGGCTTTACATCTAATGAAAACAAGTAATAAGATTTCCTTATAATATTCCTGCTTTCTTGTTTCCATTGAAAATGATCAATCCATCCAAATTTGATTTTTTTGTCTCAATAATTGATAGCTAGTTGTTGCATAATTTTGATTCCATGTGTTGTGATTGTGAGACCTCCAATTTGTTGTAGTTTCTCGTCTTTGATGACATCTTATTGAATACCACCAAAAGTTAAATTCTCATGATTTTTTTTTTCGCGGGGGGGGGGGGGGGGGGGGGG
>LPNX010129122.1:569757-581324 GCA_001517045.1 Pseudotsuga menziesii
ATCTCATGACTTTTAGGGGAGGGGGGTGGAAGGACTGCCCCTTGATATATTTTTCAATGAAATTTTCTAAAATTTCTCCCCCCAACTTTTTTCTTTCAAGAGAATCTTATTTTTGAAGGTGACATTTTAAATACCATCGCTAAAAGTTCAATTCTCTTGACTTTCAGGGGGGGTTGGGAGGGGAGGGGGGTTCATAAAACTGCATTAAAAAATATATTTGGAGGTGGTGTTTTAACAATAGCCTATAAAAGTTAGATTCTCATGAATTATGGAGAGGGTTTTAGAATGGATGCCTCTAAATATATCTTTCAAGATGGTTTTTTGAAAAATTTGACAAATTTTCATTTCAATTCATAAGCTTATAGATGAAGTCTTAGTTGAAATTTGTGTAAGAGTTAGACAATTGGTTTCAACAATACACATATGGAGTTGGAAAATTGGTTTAGTTAACAATTTCCTAGGAGTTGGACATAGACTTTGCTTGAAAACTAGATTTTTGGCTTGAAAAGTTCATAATTAATCTTTTTTGCATGATGATGTTTGTTCAATTTT
Organism: Pseudotsuga menziesii; assembly: GCA_001517045.1. Taxonomy (NCBI): domain Eukaryota; kingdom Viridiplantae; phylum Streptophyta; class Pinopsida; order Pinales; family Pinaceae; genus Pseudotsuga; species Pseudotsuga menziesii. Next base: position 570,310 of record LPNX010129122.1, read on the forward strand.
TCATTCACAGTTCTTCAAATTACTTTGGTTTGGTGCTCATGTTGGATAATGTGGGATACCTCAAGGCCCTCCTTCCAACAAATCCTTCCAACATCAACTTCAACACATTATATAGGAATGCGATTAGAGACTTTTTATAATTCCTTCGAACTTGCATACCTTAATGGTAGGTTTCCTCATAGTTGTGTATAGGCCTAGTGGATTTGATGAAGGTTCCATGATCTCTTGGGGAATATTTTTGTGAATTTGACCACCCAATGAAATATCTGCATTGTGTCTCATTGAGAAAAACCCTATCTTCTCATATCACCATGAATAACATGATTCAGCCCATGGTGCTAGAGGGTGATTGTGTCCTAGTTGAAGCCCTGAGTCCCAGACCCAAATTTGTCAACATTTCATCAATCCCAACCTTAGATTGCATTTTATGGAAAGTTTTCACTCACATAAAATATCCATTTAGGGACACATGGAAAATGGAATAAGGAAATTCCAATGATAAGGATGTCCCAAACCCTAATGCACTAAATTCTTGAAGTGACGAGGACAGGGGAGAGGTTCATTTAGATAAGCACACCTAGGTTTATATAAGAAGGAATGCATTTACTAGTCCTTGAATGGTATTGGGATTGGTAGAACATTTAAACATGGCTTCAATAACCAAAACCATAGTGATATTTGAACCAAGGGACATTAGGCTTATATTTGTTGGTAAGGAAAAACATGAAGTTCTTAGACTGTATGAATAAGACCGAAATATTGAGACTATTGTTGAAGTAGTAATCCTCAAGCAAGTGAAAAATATCAAGATATGGGACAAGACCCACATAGAAAATAGTTTTGTTGAAAATATAGGTACGCTGGAAGCTATAATGTTAATCTCAAAAGTTGTAGATAGATCAAATTTGTTGATGGGTACAACTTGAGTTTGTCACCACAATAATGAAACTTTCATCAAAATTAGCAAGGAAACACTTTAGCATATCCTACTAGATCATGAATGAGAATGATCATAACTTACATGCCAAATTCAAGAACACATATAAGTGGATCAGGGAGTTGGAAGGAAGGTTGGATAATGTCCTAGGCCTAACTAGAGCCACGTTCTTGACAATTGAAGTATGTTATGGAAGTTATAGAGAAGAGGAAGATAAGCAACATATGTAATCAATAGGAGATGATTCATAACTCACGGTAGGTGTCAAGTGAGATGAAATAGACTATAGAAGAACTCTATGAAACATGGCTTAAGTAGGTGAGGGAACTCTATTGAGTAGTGTTTCCTGTGAACATTTTTTATTACTATATATATTGTAATTGATGCCCATGAGTATTGTGTAATGGAATGTAGCTTATTTTAATTAAACCAAGTCAACCAAAGGTTGGGACTTGAACTAGTAATCAAAGTTAACCATGTCAAGGAATCCCTTGTTATAAGTAGAGGATGTCATTAAAGATTAATCCATACTCTTTTCCCACTTAGAGATTATGTCCATGGTTTTCTTGTATGATTTTATCTCTTGGATCTAATGTTCATGTTGTGATTTTTCATCTAATTATTTAATTAGCATTTACATTATTAAATTTGACTTAATTGATTGATTGCAGAGTGTGTTTCAATTGTTTTTATTATTGTGTACCATTCATGAATATTATTGCTTATTGTGTCAATTATTTTATTATTGTTTGTTTATTTTGTTTCAATTATTGCACATTGCAAATTCCTAGGTTCTAGAGATTAACCTAAAGTTAATTAAGTTATTTCATCCAACAATGGTTAAGATATTAACGATAGAGGAATAAACTTAGTTAGTTGTACTCACTTGGTTCAAAGATTGGTACTATGGTGCTTTGTTTATTTACCTATTGCTAACTATCTTAGACCCAACATAGATCCACCATGCTCATTTTTTTTGACATAATTAATGAAAAGATAGAGGAAAATCTTCTTAAATACATAGAGGAGCATAAATTTTAGAGATACCATAGAAACAGTATCAGGCATTTCAGTAGAAAAAATTGGAAAACTAGGGTTTCCTATTCTGGGAGCTTCCCTCCACTGTTTTTAGAAAAGGAGTACATTGGACAGCTCGCCTTGAAGAGGTCTATCTTTCTATCAAATCAGATATGAAATATTCTAAGTTTTGAAAATTAGGGTTTCTTTGACAGACCCTAGATCAGCTAGCTCTGGAACCAGGACGAACACCTCAAATCGGTAAGACGTAATCTTTTGCTATTTACAGTTGAGGTTCTCGTTTCAAAATAAATAATCACACCATCTTGATGAAAATCTTGGTGAGGCTGAAAAATTCCAAGCATGGAAGTATAGGATCTCACTATTTCTTGAACAAAATGAATTGGACACCTACATAAGTAGAGAGGTTCCGGTTCCAGAGGGAGATGAGGCTAAAAGCCTTACACAGGAATAACTTGGTCAAGGCCAAGAAGATCATTGCTTATTCAATCACGGATCACCTTATAACACAAGTGTCTTCCATAAAGACATTGAAAGAAACATTTGATTCCTTGACGAAGCTATTTGAAGGGAAGAACATAAATCAGAAGATGACTTTAAGAAAGCAGTTGAAGAATGTGAAGATCCAGAATGCAGAGACCATACAATCATACTTTACAAGGGTCTCTCAAATCAAAGAACAACTTGAAGCAGTGGATGAAGAAGTAGAGGATGTAGACATTGTGATAACCACCTTGAATAGCCTCCTAGGATCATGGGATCCATTCATTTGATGAATGTGTGCCAGAAGGAAGCAATTAATTTCAACAGACTCTGGGAAGAGCACACACAAGAGGAAGCCCAACTCATAATAAGAGAAGAGAATATGGGATCAACTGGAGATCAAGAGCTCATGATTCAAAGAAGATCCCTCAAGCGATGAGGAATATGAAGAAATCAATTCTTGAAGAACCTATTATCCATCTTAAGCATTTGGATAAGAAATGATGAATGAAGAAGATGATGAGCTGAAAGAAGGAGTCTACCCACGAAACAAATAAAGATAAGTATTCAATTGTCATTTCATGATATTATTTTGTTATGCATTTGTTTATATTCAGTTGATGTATTATGCATGATAGAATGTTTGCATTAATGACAGTATACTACTAATATGCATGTGATGGGTAAGTAGCTCATGGTGCTATACAACTCTCCATTGCTACTTATCTAGAATGAAACCTCTTTGCTGACATATTGGATTAGTACACAACCTCAATGTTGTCTTGGTAGAGATGGAAGGAATCTAGAAAGTTTCCGTGAGATATGGATAAATGTTGTATTGGCTAAAATAGTTGCATGATTATATCTTTATGCATAAGAATTTACCATTATGAAATGTTTCTAATCATACAATTGGTGCATTTGAATTGTAGGAAATATCGCGTACAATCATCTACAAGAAAACAAGGATGATACTTTTTCCAAAGAACAAGTGACGACATTTCAAGATTCACTCTAATTATCCAAAATGAAGAATAATGACTAGAATGCGATGTCGAAGATGGATCTACATGATCCAGTATGCAGTATATGGCAACATTGTGGGATACAAGGTAGGATTCGTAGCACGAGGATTCTCACAGAAAGAAGGCATAGACTACGAAGAGATATTTGTAGCTGTTACACCAAAATATTTCACTCTTGATCCATGTGTCAACCCTTTGCCTAATCCCCAATTTTCTCTCTGCTAAAGTTGATTGAGATTGAGTTTTTTCCTGCCTTTTTTCCCTCTCTAGGTAGGTTGGCACCTTTATCCTTCATGCTAGGTGCACTGATAACGCTTTTCTCCTTCATTGTAGGCACGCCATTGACCGACGCTTTGTCTCCCACTACTAGGAGCATCGACGGTGCTTTTTCCCTTCCTACTAAGTGCGTCGGTGGTGTTTTGAGTGCAAAAAATGAATATTCGAGACCCTTCTTGAAGGTGGATGAGGTGGAGCTCTATCCCTATTATTTAGGTGAGGTGGAATTCGGTTCCTAACCTATAGGGAAGATCCCTTTGATCCCTCCTCCTAATCCTCAACCTATTCTATCCCTTTAGCCTTATAAATTAAACCCTCTCTCCATTTGGAAGGGAGGAAGGTCTATGGTACTTTTATGATGGTGGAATTTCTACGTGGCTTACTATCTTGCTTTGGAGGCTTTGGATTGGATTGTTGGATTGAATATTACAACGTTAGGCTAGGTTGTAATGCTCTTTCTTTATGTAATTCTATGTATCTCTCTTGACTACATTAATACAAATCTATTTCCATAAATGTTATTGTGTTGATAATGTTTATAGCTTTCTTCCTTAACTGTTAGCTTAGATCAATTATATGTTTGGATACGCATTTACTGTTTGATTGTTTCCACATGCTTTACATGGTTTTGCAGCTGAAGATCTGAAGATTCTAGAGCTTGGATCAACAAAGAGAGAAGAGGATTTGTGAATATCAGGTAAGTGATCTATCTGTGTCTTTTCATTTCTGATTGATCTAGGAAAGTAGATTTTATTCAGTATTTGATTTGTTCTAGATCCACTTGGAATAGGGAGATCTGGCTTGATTCCGATTGAGTATATTTATCCGATAACAACAGCCAATGGGAGTTGAGGCACATGACAGGAAGAACCATGTGTGCAAATTAAAGAAGGCCTTGTACGAGCTCAGAAGACACCCATGGGATAACACATACATGAGGAGCTTGATGAATATCTTAACCTTCACTATAAGGTTGAAGATAAAATACTATAGAGGATAACAAGCTCATAGATGGGTGCGAGAATAAATTTTTGAAAATGGCTCAAGATAGAGGATCTTGGTATCCAGTGACCCTAGATGGACACATAGAATATTAGTAGCAGAGGGACCTACTTGTCACTCCAGTACAGAATGTTTCAATACATAGAGTACGAAAGAAATAGGGAGTATGATGCTCCGCTTCAGAGGGAGTGACTGCAGAAGATCCTGAGGTTCGACATGGTACGACAATATGGATAGCTTATTGATGGCTCTAGGCTTTACTGAGAGTAAAGCGGATTCCAAATTTTACTTCAAGGTTGAAGGCGAAATACCAGTGATGCTATTGCTATATGTCGATGACTTGTTCCTGACAGAAAAGAGGAACTCATTAAAGTTGCAAGAAGGAGACTTGCTGCTGAGTTTGAGATGAAGGACTTGGATATGATGCACTACTTTCTAGGCATGGAGGTGTGGCAGAGTACAGATGGAATCTCCCTAGACAAGGGAAGTATGCAGTAGAGATCCTGAAGAGGTTCAGGATGATGAATTGCAAGGCCATGACCACACCTATGGCATTGAACCTGAAGCTATTGCGTGTTGCTTCATCAGAGTCGGTTGATGCCATGTTGTATCATCAAATGATTTGTTCCTTGATGTACCTGACAAATACGAGACCCGATATTTGATTTGCTGTGAACACATTGAGACATGTTCACCTGATGGTTGCAAAGCATGCAGTGAGGTACCTGAAGGGTACAGTTGAGTATGGGCTCAAGTATGATACAAATCATAAGATTAACCCAGAGGGTTATGTGGATTCGTATTGGGCAGGTAGTGCCATTGATAGGAAGAGCACTTCGAGGTGCTACTTTAGTATGAGACACAATAGGATTTGAACCCAAATTCTGACGTTAGAATCCAACGTCATCTGACATTTCGCATGGATGTGTCAGACAACAATCAATCATCAGAATGCTGATAACAGAATATTTATAGATCCGTCGAATATCCGACACTCGTGAGTCGGATTTTCAACACTGGTAGTGTCGGATCTTTGATGTTTGCGAAAGAAACACTGGTGGTTATCCGACAGGGAACCGAAACTTCCAGGGCGGTTTGTCAACGTCTGCGAAAGCAAAATTGGTGGATATTTGACACTGACGCATTGGAGATTCGACAACTTGTTTATAAAATAAAAATATATAATATTTAATACTATATAATAAGAAATGACTCGTTTTCGTTTTGGACAGTCAGTTCAATTTGGAGGTTTTTGTGAATTTGGGAGTAGGTCCAGTAGACATGGCAGACAACTCTGTTGACTCGTGGTAGCAAGAGCTCAACATCTTCTCCTCACCGGAAATTACCGGTATACCGTCCCCGGACACAGTGTAGAACACGCTGGAAAATTTGACAGCTGGAAGCGAGAGCAGATTTCCAGTTTCTTAGCTAGATGAAGAGCTGCTAGGTGTGTTCACAGCACGACCATTGAACCCGGCTTTAGGAGGAGGCCCATACTCATTATTCCAACCTCCGAGTAGAGCTGCAGCAACCGTTTTCATCGAAATTCCCTAGACAAAACCACAAGGAACCCCAGACAGGGAAATCGATCCTTCAGTGTCAGAGGGAGCACGCATAGGAGAAGCTGCCGAACAATTGGATGGAATCTCGAATGGGAACTCCACCTCAGAAGACGAAGGCACCCAAATCAACTCCAGGAAATGAAATAATTAGTGTTTAAATCCCTCTAGAAGATATTTTAATGTATTTTGTGGAGTCCGATGCACCATGGAAGAAGAACTGAAGATGGATGGATTAACCCTACTCAGGAAAATCAGAGGAAGAAACCCCACCTTGGGGAAAATGAAGGAATGGGCCAGGAAAAATTGGACAGGGCTTCAAGGTGAAGGCCCGGTTATTAATTCACTTGCAAAGGGATGGTTCAGCTTCCGGTTCATATGTAGAGAGGATGCAGACCTCATACATAGCAGAGTATGGACATATGGGAAAACCCCGTTTAAGCTAAAGCAATGGACCCCCTTGTTCGATGCGAAAACAGAGCAACTAGATACAATACCAGTATGGGTTCTCCTGCCAGGACTACCATTGGAGTTTTGGAACCTGACTTGGCTTAGTGAAATCAAGAATGAGCTGGGGACTTTCATTGAAGTGGACCTCTCATTTCAGCAGACGGAAATAAAAAAGGTATCCAGGATCCTAGTCTCTTTGAACATCAGAACCAGTCTTCCTGAAGCCTTTAATTTTGTATGGAAAAACAAGCAAAAAAGATAGCTGTTGGACTATGAAGGGCTCTCGTTTCGATGCCACAAATGTCATGAAACAAGACATTTGGAAAGAAACTGCCCAAGTTTTGTTCCCTCAACAATTGGAAGAAGGAAGTGGGTTAGGCGAATAGAGACCCCAAGCTCCAAATAAACTGATCCGAACATAGCTTCAGACGAAAATCCTCTCAGGTCGGAGGGCACATAACAACCATTGGATGAACCGGAAAGAGTAGGAGTAGTAGTAGTAGAAGGGCCTCCTCAACAGACGGAATAGTGTCTGATCATGTCTCCCCCACCGGGTATGAACACTTCTTCCCTTAGCAATCAATTGAATGATTTATATTTGAATGAGGAAAAATATTTGCCTACCCCTATCACAAACAGTCCCCCTCCCCCAAAAAATGACACCTCCTCCCCCACATTCAAAAGTACCTCCAATTCAAACCAGGCAGCCTCCCCTTCCACCATAAAAAATGACTCTCCCACTCAGTTCTCCTCTATCCGTTTCCACCTTCATTCAAGGGACGTTCCAATCCCTCAAAAACCAAAAATCCCTACAAAAGGACTAGGGGTAAATGCCAGGATCACATCCAAAGGGAAAGGGAGAGGAAGACCATCTCACCTCTCTACGGCCTAGAGCATAATGCTCAAGGATCAGGAAAGTGGCAGACAAACAACCATTTTTGGGGCGTTTAGAGCAGTGTAAACCCTAGATGGGGTGCCCAAATGAAATTTGTCTCCCTAAAATGTAGGGGTTTGGAAAGCACCCAAAAAAAGCTTTCCCTAAAAAGGATGATGGAGGTTCTATCACTAGAAGTCATCCTTCCACAAGAAACAATGGGTCCATAGCTGGAAGTTGAAACTAGTTTAACATCACTTCTTCCGCAATACTCTTTCACAGCGCAAAGTGCCATTGGTCACTCTGGAGGTCTAGCAATTGGATGGAAGAAAACAAGCATTCGGTGCACAAACTCAGGAGGTGCATGCTTATATCTAAATCATAGGCATTTTTTTCAAATTTCTTTGGGCTTGGGAACTGGAACCAACAGCTATGCAGAACTCATGACATTGAAATTAATTCTCTGTTTTTCTAATGAAAGAAATTCTAGACAGTTACAAGTATATGGTGACTCAATGGTGGTTATAAATTCGATGAATAAGATACAAAAATGTAGAATTGCTTCTCTAGATGCATTATTTGAAGAGACAACCCATTCTCTTTCATTCTTTGAATCAATCTCTTTCACTCATGTTTACAGGGAGAGAAATAAGGAGGCAGACAGGCTCTCAAAGAAGGGTCTGACATTGCAATGGGGTGAATGGAAAATTTTGGAAACACAGGACTCTAAGGCCATGGAATATACACACAGGCCTTTTATAAATCCATCACTCTAAATTTTTTTGTAAATTTGAAATATATTTTTGAAAGCATAGCACAAAATCAGTCTTTTATGAATGGATGCTTTACTGAATTGTTTACTGATTTTTTTTCCTGCCATTGACTAAATTAATGTTTTATTGAATGAGTTAATGAATGTTTTTTTTTCAGCTGTTGAATGCTTGAATGGTTTAATGAATGTTTTAAAGAATGATTTAATGAAAGCATTTTTCAACTATTGAGTGAAATAATTTGCATTGTAGATGCATTGTTATTTGCTTTGTGAAATAAATTGTTATTTGCAAGTATACGCATTGGGTTTGGGGAGTTGAGAGTGATGTTAGGGGGGGGGAGGGGCCATAAGAGCTTCCACCTTCACGTGGTTGGTCCTGTTTAGTAGAGAATATTAAATTATTCTAGAAACAGAGAGGAGCTCAATGAATGGTAAGGAATAATACATTAAAAAACATCTATTTCTATATTTTTACTGTGTAATTTTCACTATTGCTATTTGACTTGTTCATTGGAACTTGTTACAGATAGCGTTGAAAAACATTTCCATAGTTAAGAGGCAAGAAATGGAGTTTTGATTAGATCGATGGAATTATATACATAGTATTTTTGGTTATCCATGTTTTATCAGGTGATATATTCTTAACAATTAATTTACTTGAATAGTTGAATAGTATTGTAATTTACATTGTAATAGAATTGTATTTATTTAGATTGTTTTTGTTATTTTCATAAACAAACATAAATATATTTGATGGGTCCTAACGTGAAACTATTGCAACAGGACAGAAAATGAAATATGTTGAATGATGTTTTGAAAGGTAAAGCACAAGAAGACAATGTGAAGATCCAAAAAACAAGGTATAAATATGTTTTCTTTTGTTTGATTGAGCTGTGTATTGGGTATTTATGCATGTGCACACACATACATTTTGTTGATGATGATGATTACCATATATAGAGGCGAAAAACAATCACTAGAGGCAATAATATAGACTATGTAAACGTTCTACAAGTTAGGCAGGGGTCTTTTGACATCCTTGACATTTCTACATTGTTAGGTTCATCATTAAACCAAAAAGTTTGGAGTTGTTCCAAAACAAGAAAATTCTGCTTTGAAAAATCTATCTGTTGAAACAACCTGAAAAGTGTTTATGAAGTGCACAGAGGCACTCGAAACACATTCCTGGTGAGAAAGAAGGTCATAGGGCTTTAGTATTTCACATTGTGCACCTCTCCACATATTTGGATTTTTTTCTCTGATTTCTCTTGAAAGATAAATGCTTTCCAAAATGGCTTCAAACCCATTTTTCAATTTTCAACCACCCTTACCAAATTGCATCCCTAGCTACAAATATTTTTCCAGATTAATGTTGCAATTTTCATCTTGAGATATATCACTGACGGCCCAAATATACACATATTGGAAATATTAGGGAAAATGTTGGGGAAAATATTAGTAGGCATAAACTTGGACTTGAAAAACTCAAAAAATATCAGCAAGCATAATTTTGGAACTGAAAAACACAGAAAATACCAAAAACATCAGGAACAATAGAAAACTTTAAAGATCAATAAAGTTTTGGAAATATTGGGAGAAATTGGAGATATTTGCAACATTGTTCTAGATATTGATTTGATGCATCGGCGTGAAATATTTTTCATTGTAGACCTGTGTACATTCTTGGGTGTTAGGTTCAATCCCAATAATACCCACTCTCACAAACTAACAAAAACTTTCATTTAAACTCTACTTCTTGAACCAACTTAACTTAGAAACTACACTCCATGATTTCTTTGCTCCTATGTTTTGAGATGGAATGTTGGATTCCCCAAAAATTTACTTTGAATAACCTTAAAAAAAATTCCATTACATTTTAGGTTATGGGATAACGGTGGTATCACATTGGGATAACACCTCTTGTGGGATGCATGAGAACCTCAAAATCCTCCAACAAGTCCTTGCAACTGAAAAGTGTAACATTTTTCTTCCTCAATATCTTTTCTACCAAGTGACTTGTCTTCATTTTTCTATATTTTCATATGATACATACCGATGGATCTCAAGTGAGTTGACACCTAAAATTTGAACGTGGGAACCTAAATTCATTCATACTATTTTTTTGTCATTACAAATTGACATTGAGAACTAGACATGACTTAGAAAAGTGATGGACTAAATACTGGCCTTGGGATGGAAAAATTGAACTCTAGGATTAAGACTCGGAAAATCAAAACAATAAACAATTCTTGTCACAAGAATTTAGTTGCATATGCATCCATTTATTTAAATATGAGCTCAAAAATTAAAAATATTGGCATGAGTAAAAAATGTCAAAGGAATCTCTTTTTGTCAGCTCAATACTAAGTATGTTTCTAGATTTAGGCATTTTCAGATTCTGCACAAAAGAACTTTAGGTATATGAAAGAAACCTTATATTTAGTATCCATAATCTTCTCCATGATAGTCATAGATCTAAAATATTTTCATAAATCCTGGGGATTAGATTCCTCTTCAGGAACCTAACCATGCATTCATCAAATGCTTATTCATTTTGCGTTGTTAAATTGCCATGGTTTGTTGGATTATGGACTCTAAT
>LPNX010129122.1:581706-623311 GCA_001517045.1 Pseudotsuga menziesii
GACGATGATAGCATGGTCAAGTGGTGGGATGTCATAATCCAAGTATTGGAGTAATTATGTTTTGTTGATTTTCTTTTGAAATAATTTCTAAATTTTCAACACTGTAGAGCATATTTCCCACTAGTATTCACAGGTCAATTGATTCCTTTTTTGTGTTTATACATGAAGAGTTACTAAATATAGAAGGGAATAAAGACTATGTTCGTTGTGGTGCAACAAGTCTATAGAGTGTTGATTTATGGTGTGATTGGGATTTAAGGTCATATGCATATAGCTGGAGTCATTATTTGATTTAGTTTACTTTCTTTACAATTTTTCAAATGGATACGCATACATGTTCATATGACCAAACATTACAACTATGCGACATGTGCAACTCAAATACTACCTTGTAATTGAAGGTTTTTTTGCCACATAGATGTTTTTTTTTAATACAAATGATGATTTTTCATTACATAAAAAGAAACCATTATATAAGATTTTTTTGGTATATACCTTGCTAGTTTGTTTAAGTCTTTTTTTTTCAAAAAATTGAGAAAATTGAGCCTTAAATATTTTGATACACACACTTTATATGAAATGTGTGTAATGTAGTCATGGAATGCTCTTGGACTATTATCTTGGACTTCATCCCTTTGAGGCTGCTAAACCTTAGTTGTGACTGTGTAAGAACTATCCTAGTGGGTTGTGACTGTGTATCCTTGTGGGTTGTGACTATGTAAGACCTATCCTAATGGCTTGTGACTATGTAAGAACTATCCTAGTGGGATGTGAATGTGTATCCTAGTGGTATGTGATTGTGTAAGACCTATCCTAGTGATATGTGACAGTGTAAGAACTATCCTAGTGGCTTGTAACTGTGTATCCTAGCGGGCTATGATATCCTAGTGGGTTGTGACTGTCTTGATCTCTCCTAGCTGGGATATGGACTATGATGTTCTCCCTCAACCTTAATATGAATTGTGGTAACCTCTGATAAGTAGGTCAGGGATGATTTGACCTTACCTCTCTAGAAGTGACTTGTTTGCATCCCATCTTAAGCTGAGTTGTGGTTGTGTTAAGCCCTAAATGAAAAGGGTCTTCACACTTGGTGGCTGAGAGATATTAAATGCATCTAAAATAATTGAACTAAATACATTTAGTGTGTCCCTTGATAGTGTCATTTTAGCTCTCAAATTCCACATATCCTAATTGGATGTGTCTTTGACTACAACAAATATCACTTGTTCAAAACAAGATAGAATATGAATTGAACATAGGAGCTACCTTTGGCCTATGGGTTGTTGTACCATTAAGCTTCACCCCTTTAAATACTAGGAATCCATAATGGTTTGTTTACAAGGTGTGGATTTTTATATTAACAATTCAGCTTCAAATAACACCCTGGATCAGGTCTCCTTTCCATCACCAACCACTTGCCTATGTTACCTTGTTGAAAATTGGACATGCTAGGAATCAAAGCTATGATCCACCATCGGTTGATAAACTACTTTACCACTGAGGTTATTTCTCTTTTTGTGATGGGAATCCATGCTGGTTGCATATAAAGGTTTGGATTGCTATCTTCAACACTATTGTCCTAAAAAATGTCTTAAAGTGAGATATCATGGTAGTAATTTTTGGGAGAAATGGGGAAATACAGAATCTGAAATAGGGTTAAATGTGAATCATATAAAGAATAAAAAGAGAAAAAAGGGGGATAATCCCATTGCAGACCCAGCCAATGAACACCTATCCTACACCCCGCCAACTTCAAATGTGAGATCAGATTCCACGAGGAATATGGGGACATAAATGACCCCTATTGCAAGCCAAGAGCCTTCAAGAACAGGAACCCCTCTCAGAGCTACAACACCTTCAACTAGGAGCCTTGTTAATTCATGACCATCTACTCTAGGAATATGTGTAGCACCAGTGGAGGCAGTAAAAAATTCTCAACTGGGCTTGAAAAACCATCATGAATTATCAGAGAAGCAAGTGCATGAGAGCACTAGAAGGGAAATTATGGCTCTAGGTGCACAATTTGTGAAATTCAAATGTCATGGGACGGGCTAGTAAAGAAGTTTAAGAGAAAGATGCTTCTAAATCACTCAAGACTAATGATATGGAACATGCTAAATTGAATGTCCTAGAGGCTCAGGTTGCAGCATGGGAGGGGGCAGAGTAGGCTAAATACATGGCCATGTGATTCTCTTGTAATCCTGAGAAAGTAATAAAAAAATAAAAGCAGAAGCTGAAATGAAGAGAATAGAGGTATACTCTCCTTGCCTCCTAACTTTCATGTATCAACTTATGAAAACCTTAGTTCTTTCACAGTTATAATCGAACATTGTGAATGGTGGAATATTTCATCCAATATGTAAGAATGGTCTTAGTACTAAATCTAGACAGGCTCAATCGATGGCTTCCTTTGCAACATGATAGTAGGGTAAGAGAATACTACCAATAAATGACCATAATCTAAAAAATATCAATAACCTGACTAGCCAATTTTCCTTACTTATAGTCTCGTCACTTGTGTACATACCTGGACTTGAGCACAATTTCATCCAATAATAATGTTATATAGGGTGCATTGCCTACTTTATCCCACTAAATCATACATATGCTTTAGAGTAAATTCATAGATGGATTCTTTGGTAACGTAATGGTAGGGTAAGAGAATACTATCAACAAATAACCATGATCCCAAAAGTTATCAATAACTTGATTTGTTTATTTTTCTCACTTCTAATCCATATTTCAAAGCTGTTCATATTGAAGCCCGTGTCACAATAAATAGAGGCAGTGGTAGGTCTACTAGACGCACCTAAACTTATGCACTTTTTTATCCGATGGTGTTACCATATATACATACAACGTAAGACAAAAAAAAAGGACAAGTCTACTTAGTTCCCTTTGGGTGCATGATGCAAATATTGACCTAGCCACTTGGAGATCTATTCTCATAGTCGATGGATAGATACTCATAATTCTTAATAAAATTTTGCATGTGGATAACCTTTTTACTTGTTGGAGGCTATTAAAACCTGTTTTTAAATCTAGTGATATCATTTATTTCCTTGTTCTATGTGCATTCACTCTTTGTTAGCTTACTTTGGGTTTTTTTTACATTCAATTCGTGGCTGATTTCCATCAAATTGGATTATAGTTGTTTTGCGTAAAACTAAGGTTTCATTCGAAGGTTTTGTATTTTTCACTTTTACTTTTCTCTTTATTTGGAATAATCGATTAGTCTTAGAATCTTGGAATAGAGATAAGATTACGACGATGAGAGTAATTTAAAGTCATAGCCTAGCAAGATGAACCAAAACAAACAGTAGGCCTATGGCCTGTCATTGTCATCAACATTGAGGCCAAAATAAATTTTTACTCTTTGCCATTTTCCAGTAAATGTTGGGTTCAAAGCTTCCTGTTCTCTACTTCCTATTCACCAAAAGGGATTAATGAATGGCTCCGCTCTAATTGGTTTCAAGCTTGGCTAGATGGATTTGCAATGCCTTCCACTAAATGGATGCTCAACCAAGGAATGGTCCTATATCCTTGCAATGCTTCTCAAATAAACAAAACTGTTTACACCAATTCAAAACCAGTAGCCCAAGATTGTTTCTCAACTGAGTTCCAACTCTGTTTATTGCATTATAATAGTTATAACTCTACCCATTCAGAAAACTAGCAGCTAATAAGATGCATGGAATTCTGCAATTCAGAAATAGGCTGACAGTTAAACATTACACAAGCATTATATATGGCTAGAGCTAATTGCAAAGACTTGATCACTCAAGTAGTTATGTATATAACGTTGGCTGTAGGTAGATAATTCCATGCAAATCTTGAGACAAATTGCTTTAAGGAGTCACTTCCGTTAGCAGTTGTATAATGAATGTGCAAACTCAGCACTTAATTAATAACTATTCCCCTGTGCCATATGATGGTTGTGTCTAACTAATTAAACACACAGAATTTAAATAGAGCACCAAGTGAACCAACCATTTGTTAGTATTAGTCTGTGAATTATATATATATAAAATGGGGCTTTGCTGTATGTAAAGCATACCACACCAGGGATTGAAGATGTTTGGCTACATAACATGTTATTGAACAGTGCACCAGCTAATACATTAACCAAGCAAATAGAACAAATAAAAATTGGGCTGTAGATTCCAGCTAGCAAAGAAAAAGTGTTGTAGCTGATCCATTAATTAAATCAACGATCAACCAGATTGATCTCAGTTACAAAGCATTTAAACACATTCGACACCAGATTATTCTGGAAACCCAAATGGAAAACCAACAATGGTAGGTTCTAATTATGCTTAGGAATTGTTAAAAAGGATGAGCTATACACTTTCATCAAAATTTCATGTATTCTTACTCACTGGAAGCAATTTACAGATTGCTCTGGTTCAGAGATGATCTTTGTTCACTGTGGACATGTTAGGAATCCTCTTCGTCCTTCAATCTTTGTGTAGATTGCTTCACTCCTAGTCCTCATTCCTCTGCTACTTCCGATCTTCTTCCCCAACATTCATTTTGTCCATATCACTTTGGTTGTCTTTGCATTAAGCAAGCATTGTTTATGATAATGTTACCTTGAAATTCCAACCATATGCCAACCATAGTGATTCATTTCACCTTCTTGTTGGCCTTTAGCCTTTGAGTTTATTGTTGACTTCAAACTTTTCCAAGGATTTTTTTCATTACAAATTTTGGAAGAGGGATTAATTCAGATCCATTTTGGATTACCAAATGCCAAATAAACTTATGAGACCCCCTTGTTGAAGTAGTTTATCTTGTTGGGACGTGACTGTGTAACTCTTCTCTTACTGGGCCATGAGCTGTTTGATGCCCTTAGGTTTGGGCCTCGACTTTGTAACCCTTCTACTTCTAAGTTGTGAGTGTGCAGCTCTTATCTTGCTAGGTTTTTAACTCTTTGATCCCCTTAGGGTTGGGCCGTGACTATCTTGGTGACACTTAGTTGGGTTGTCATTGTCCCATGACCTCTTGATTTGGGTCAACCTTCCTTTTGCTGCTTTTCAGTAGGTCATAAACTCCTTGTGGAAACTAAGGGTTGAATAGTACCTTCTTACTGCTAGTCATGACCTTGTTGGCTTCCCAATTTTGACCCTTGACCTTGCCGCTGCTCATTAGAGAAGTCCGTGACTCTGTTGATGCTCATTGGAGTAGGCTGTCACCTTGATGTTGTTCACTGAATTTAGTCATGAACCTAATGCCGTTATAAAGGATGGGAGTGACTTCTTTTTGGGTTTCTAAGGATGGGTGTGATCTCCTTATGGACCGCTAAAATAAATTGTGATCTTGTTGGACTATTTTTCGTGACCTTCTGTGGACTGTATGGAAGGGGATTGCAACCTTATTTAAACTGCTAAGTCTACCTTACCTTTGTCTTGCGTATTGCAACAAGTTGAGTCCATTAAAGAGTGTCTCTATGTGTATGGATTAAGGATGCTGGATGCCTTTGTTCATTTAAAGGAGAATCTATCTTTCTTGATTTAGGACTATCATAAAGGCCTACCATTTATTGCAACCTAACCTTTAACCTACTACAATCTATCTTTTATCTCTCTCACAAGGTATGCCATCTGATCCTTTGGTGACTTGTCCTTTCAATGAAAATATGTTACCCTAAAAGTATCTGAGTATAAGGAAGACCCAAACTAGATCTAAACCAACATTGTTATAGTTCATTATCATTGTTCTTTAGTTATTAGTTTGTTTTACATGATACTATTTTTATTCTTATTGTTTAGTTTATGTACATTGCAATTGAAAAATTGTATCTCAAGGACCAACTTTAACATAATGACCTTTGGAGTGTCAAAGTTGAAAGAGACATAAATTATGTTTTAAATTTATTACAACAGTATTGTTTTGTATCTAGCTCTTTTTTAGTTTTGTGTTATGCATTAAAGTATACAATTTTAATTATCTTATATCAAATCCTAACCTAACCCTGAATTTCAACAATTGTCTTAATTAGTTAAATATGTCTTTCTAATGTTCATTAGTTAATCTTCGGATTTTTTTTAAAATCCATCAACAGGCGTCGCTTTTTCGACGTGCTTCCGACACTCCGGTAAACACATTCGACGGCCGTGGCATGACTCCGACGCTTCCACCCGTCGGATGACCGATGGTTCAAGTGTCGGTCTGTGTCGAAAGGTCAACTCTTCCAGTGTCGGATGGCATCGGTTAGCTGACACTTGCTGGATAAAAATACCGATGGCAGTGCCATTCTGTCCGTCGGATTTCCGATGCTTTATGCAATTTTGATTGACACTTTGGAAGGAAATACGATCGAATATGTGACACAATGGTCTGTCATATCTTTGACCCACATTAGTCGCATGTTGAAGATCCAACGTCATGCCATCGATGACAAAAAAAGGTGTATGTGTCGAAAAGGAGGCAGATAAGTGTCAAATTTCAGACATGCAAGGTGTCATATTTTGGGGTAAATTTTTGTAGTGAGATCAGGTGTGATATCTTGGTTTGGCATGATGGAGTCTTGCATGGCGCTGAGTACAACTGAGGCAAAAGATGTTGCCACTTTCTATTTGGGAGGAAGTATGTTTCTTTTGAAAACTACTATTTGATTTGATTGATTTGACTTGCATTTTTGTATGATGCAGAGAGGAGCAGTGAAGCTACCATTGGTGCTCATTCTATCTCTGAGGAAGTTGTGGGGTTTTATCCTTTATGGTTTCCCCAAGGAAAATTCTTTGTGTCTCTTGTCTCTTGTGATTATTGTTGTGCATGTTATTCTATCAGATAAGATACTAAGATCATATTTCTTAAATGATAAAAATATAACAAATATTGAAGTTGTGGAAATCAAAATTTACCATAAGTCATTTCCACATCCCGCATCCCACAAATTGCGAAAGGGAGATTGCAAAAAGTAGATTTTGCCAAACGACATTTCTGCATCCCGCAACCAAAGTAGATTGAAACACAAGAAATACTTATCTTTATTAGAATCTTGTTCTGCAACCAGCTATGTCGCTGCAACGTTCCATCCAACCATAGGCCAGTGTGCTCATCAATCTCTCAGTAACACTCCCACCCCCGAGCTAGGCATGATTCCCCCAAGGAATAAGAAACATTAGCAGACTCTCTCATAGCCAAGGATACAATAAAACTCAGCTCAGCTGACACAATTGGGTTTATAAAGTTTACACAGTCAGTGGTTCACACATAATCAAAATTCACACAAGACACAGCCAGGACAACTACTAGTTGGGTTTATCAAGCTGGAAAGGAGGTTGAAAGACTGATTGCTAGGCTAGTGAACTCAATCCCAGAGCTATGGAAACCTGTACCAAATCTATCTTGGCTTCTAAATCATTTGCACAACCAACACCAGGAATCATTCCCTTCTCTACTCCATAGTCCCTTGGATGCAGAATGCAGCGTGCGAGAGTGAAATTTTGATATGTTTTCAATTCCACAAGTGAAGCTCTCTGCACCATTGATTTTCTACGGGATGCTTCTCCGCTGTCGGTTTGTCTCTGGATGCGGAACTGACACAGACCATTGATTTACGCTACGGTTCTTCTCAGCCATTTGATCTTTCTATGATTTGGGGAAGATAAAGAATTAATACACGGTTTGGATCAGAATGTTAGCAGGAGGGAAATTCTTGCTTTTGTAGATCTGAAAGAGGTTTAAGAAAAAAAAGGAAACGAGAATCATCAAATGGATGTAGAATCCATTGAGTATAAGAGATGGGTAACTCAGGTAGAAGAAATGATTGCGTTTCCTCCTCCAAGGCAGGAGGGTACGTGGCACTCAAACAGTTGGGAGGGCCCCTCAATTGGTTAATGTGTTACTTTGTGTGTTTGTAAGTAAATTTTATTCCTTGTTGTTCATTAGCATTTTGTTTTAATTAGTTAGCATGATATCATATGTGTTTTTGTTTGCAACTCATATTTGGTTTAAGTTTTGTTTATGTGTTGATTACTTGTTTTTAAGTGGATTAGTGTGGTAATTCAAGATACGATTTCATAATACCTTCATTTGTGTACATGATTGTTCATCACTTCAACCATATAAATCATTGTTAATATATTTTGGTTAACATAGTTTGTTCTAACATTGAATATCTTTGTTTTACTATGCTTAAAACTTGTTACTAGCATGGATTTCGTTGTTCAATTAATCCTTTAAACTATTCCTATTTGAATTCAATCCATTATTCCATACATATGTTATCATAGTATTCCATTAAATCAATATTATTATTGTTGATCATTGTCCATAAATGCCCAATTTTCTCTTGTTTATACGTTGGTTTACACAGTTGAATATACAATCACACACACACACACATATATCTTGTTATGAAGCATTGGTGCTATATATTACATTGTAAAACAATTCATATTGCCACTCTCTCATACTTTGATTTCCCTCAAACCATATTCACTCATTCCTTTCAAATCAACTTAGGATTTGCATGTCTTAGATCATATACATTTAGAATAGAATCCTACAACCATCCATTCCTTTCACCTTCATCATATTCATACTGTACCCCCATATTCTTTGTCATTCATCTCTTCAACATAACACACTTCTTTGATAGTCACATTGTGCTCAACTTAAATACAATTGTATAAGAATTGATTGTAAATATTGTGTGTCTTCCTTCATCTCATCAATCATTGATTCTGTACATGAGTTATTGTTTGAAACTTACATACTTAATTACAGAGAATTATAGCTATTTCATATTCACTTTATTCTTCTAACTATGCTATTGTTTCTCTTGTTCACAGATTGTTAGATTATAAGATTGTGTCACATGAAGAAAATATGTTTAGTACATGATGAAATATAGCAATGCTCCTCTTCTCATTAATTCATCAATATACTATTATTTATGTGTTTATCATTCCTTATGCATGGATATAGTTTAGATCTCCATCACTTTGCATTCTTTTAAGGCACACTCGTTCTCTTTTTCTTTCATTTTCTGACCATTCAAAGATCCTCTAAGTCTTGGTTACTTTTGCTTGTAGTTTGATTGTTTTATTTTAAAGTAGTTTTCATTAGTTTGCATTGATTTGGTTTTCTTGTATCTTAGTAAACCTCTATGTGAATAATCTGTTGAAGACCAGGATCTAAATTGGGAGACAAGACCTTGTGGTCCAGTGCTAAGCTAAACCTATGGTGTTAGTTTGCTATGTCAATACCTATTTAATTTATCTCATTTCATTTTAAAGAGTGTTTTTTTGACATTAGTTGTTAGATTAGGCTAGATAGGCTCTGATCCCGCATTTACTGTGTTTTCACCTCTAAGTTTACAATTACCCTGATTGATAATTTAGTGTTGATTAATTAACATATGTTTATCCCGACATTTTTGGCGTTGTTTCTAAGGAGGTGCAAAAAGTATTAGTGCCTAGGTATATAGGTAGGTTTCCTTTAAATTACATAACTTGTGGGAGGAGAAATGGTAAGACTCAAATACTCCCTTACTTGAGAAATTATGAGGAGGTTATAGACTGGTGCATTCACTTTAGTGAGTTTCTCTGAAGCCTCGTTGTTTCTTTTCTACAAAGTGTGTTTCCTTTTATGTAAGTTTGTTTTCTTTTGGTTTGATTAATGAAAAAAAGTGATGTCTAACCTGTGTGAATAGATAGGTTACAAAAATTCCTAGTAGCATGGTGATGCTTTCAGTACATGATTGAATTTCTTTGAGTAGTGTGCTTTAGTTTTACAATTAATTTCATTTCATTTTTGTTTCAATAGGATTTTGAAGTTAAATTTTAATTAGTTTTAGGTTCCTTAAGAACAATTTATACTAATCCATTTGCGAGAAAGGAACTCTTAACCAACAAAAATAAGATGATAAAGAATTTGTTGAGCAAATAAGGACTCATCACTACAAGGAATTTATTAAATCCTTGTTCCAAAGTCAAAACTATAACAAGAGATGGATATGTTTTTCAAGAAGAGCAAGAAATCCATGACAAAATTGATAAAGAAGATCTAAAAAGCCTTCCTAGTTATCCTTGAAAATATGTATAAGATGCCTAAGAATCATGGACATCAACTAATCAAGATCAAATGTTGGAACTAGAAATTTAAGAGTTCCTATGATCTTTGTCACCAAGCCCATATCACTTGTGCATTTCAAATTTTGATGAGAGAATTTCTAAAGAAATTCTTGGCATGACACCCAAAAAAGAGAAC
This sequence comes from Pseudotsuga menziesii, assembly GCA_001517045.1. Taxonomy (NCBI): domain Eukaryota; kingdom Viridiplantae; phylum Streptophyta; class Pinopsida; order Pinales; family Pinaceae; genus Pseudotsuga; species Pseudotsuga menziesii. The sequence goes on from LPNX010129122.1 coordinate 591,928, forward strand.
TAGGAAGATACATATTACATTAATACATGGTTCCAAGCATCCATCAGGCATCATCACTCCATTCTTCAACAATTATTAGCACGATGTTAATCACAATAGCTGGTCACTCATGTTCTGGTATCTCTCAAAGTATGTCTTTCAACTTGAACATGGGCACATTTGTAATCCTACTATGGACATGGCTTTGCTAGAAGTATTCCAATACTTGAATGAGGTTTTTCTATTTTAAAGTAGAGTAGGATGATGTAAATAAATAGATAAATAAATAGATAAATAAAATATTAAAGATAAAAATAAGTCCATTTGTGAAAACCAAATTACTAGTATAATTAGACATGAGTTTTTAAAAAAAACCAAGAAGCTGACATGCAAAACTCTTAATAAAGTTTTGTAAGTTGGTTTCATTTTGTAATATGGTTTTTCAAAATCATTTGTATTATATGCTCATGTCGATTGATGTGAGATTTCTTAAGGCTCTCCTTCCAACGAACCTCGTCCCATCGACTCCAACACATCATCTGAGATTGAGGTTAGAGATCTCATAGTGCCCCATGATATGCATGCATTAGTGGTAAGTCTCTTTGTTGTTAATCATGTGAATGCATTAATGTCTCTTGATTGGCAGATCTTGTAGGTGACTTGAATTCAACACATTTATTCATACATGTCAAGATGCACTAAGGTCTTTTAGCACTCATTATCATTAAAGGTGAGTCGCTTCACGTTGGCTAATGACATACATTAATGGATGGTAATCCAATGATTTCTTTTCATGTTCGACATTATCACATTCATTTGCATGATAAGAATTGTACCTCGGATTTGGGTAACGATTGAAGAATATATGATTTCATAGTTCCAAAAACAGCTTGAAACATTTCCTTTCCTTGTTTTAAAGTTTCTAGTAGCAATATATTTCAATAAAGACTACCTTTCAATCTTAGATAACGACATATTTAAAGTTCCAGTCGTCATCTAGTTCACCTAGTTTAGTTTCTCATTCAGATCTAGCTCTCATAAGCTCTAGTTCTTTCATATTTCCATTAGTTCAATTCTCATCTCTATTCAAATGCGTCAAAGATTCCCCAATTCATTTGCATGAGGTCATGCAAAGATCTAGGTGTGGGGGAGAGAGAATTGTCCACCAACCTTTAACATGCATCAATCCATACAATCCTACTTCAACTTGCATAGGTAAATTGAAGTAAAATATGTTTAAGATTCTTTAAATCATTAAAAATTTAAGGAAACTTGATGGTTAACCACTACACATAGTTCACCATTCATAAATCATCATCATCACCAATTATTAAACCCTTCATTTGCAAACCACCATCCACAAATTTTTTTATAATATGAGTATAATACCATGAAAAGAATGGAAAAAGAAGTAAATGTGTTAATCAATACAAAGCAACATCCGTAGTGTATTCTCCTTGAACATCATAAAACATTCCCAAAGTCATCGATTGAATGTTCTCAATAGAGGATGAATTCATTGTTGCTTATCCAAACCAAAGAACCACAACTAAATATTGGTCTTAAAAATCAATTATAGAGCATAAAAACATCCAAGTCTACCACCATATCCATCATTTCAAAACACCTCATAGCATACACCATCTCTCCATAGTCCATCTCTTATTTCTCTATTTTAAAAGAAATATAGTCTGTGACAGTATGATAAACCAAATTTAAAAGGAGTTTTTTAATGGGGGTTGTTGCTATATATTACATTGTAAAATTATTCATATTTCCACTCTCTTATACATTTATTTCCCTCAAACCATATCGACTCATTCCTTTCAAATCAGCTTAGGATTTGCATCTCTTAGATCATATACATTTAAAATTGAATTATATGGCCATTCATTCCTTTAATCTTCATCATATTCATAGTATGCCCCGTATTCTTTGTCATTCATCTCTTTAACATAACACACTTCTTTGATAGTCACGTTGTGTTCAACTTAAATTTGATTGTATAGAAATTGACTATAAATATTGTGCGTCATCCAATAATTTACTCTCTACATGAATTATTGTTTGAAAGTTACATACTTAATTACAAAGAATTAAAGCTATTTCATATTCATTTTATTATTTTAACTATGCTATTGTTTCTCTTGTTAAAAAATTGTTTAGACTATAAGATGGTGCCACATGAACAAAATTTGTTGAGTATAGGAAATAAAATAGTGCTCCTCTTCTCATTTATTATTTCATATACTATTATTCCCATGTTTTCCATTCCTTATACATGTATGTAGTTCATATATTTGTCACTTTGCATTCCTTTATGTTGAATTTTGTTGAAATATGTTGACCTTTGATCTTTAATATTTAATTGCAAAATTATTGAGTACTTGAAATCAATGAACCATTCATACACATAATCATTCACAGATAACACAAATGTACCCTAGGAAAACCCTCAAAACAACAAGGATGAAAACCCTAGCAAATATCTCGAGTATAATAATGATAGATAACAGAGAATGTATTTTACAACAACATATTGCTTCCAACACCCTAGGTATAAGATAATAGAGAACTTGAAACACCCCAAGTGTAAGATAAGATAGAACTTCAAACATCGTAAGTGTTATCACTGAGAAAAAGAGAAGAGAGAAGGATTTGATGATTAAAATTGTGTGCCCTGCACACTATTTAACTTGAAAATTAGGTATTATGCAAGAGGTAGTGAATCACTACATGGGTGAGAGAAGTATCATGTAGAACATAGCGAGTTACTATAGGTGGAAATTGTTCTGCACCTCCAACTCATGAATCCTACACAACATAATTGCACAAATGCCTTTCATATTTGACATTAAATCCATGCTATACTGACTTCAAGATGAACTTGCTATACAACTAAGAGCTAGACCACTTAGTTAGGATGTTAACTTAAGTGTCGTATTCTAACTTAAATGTCATCTTTTATTTGAACTAAAGTGTCATCATGCAAAACATTTTTAGTTAACTGAATCTTCTTTCTTAACACTTCAACTAATTCTCTTAATTGAAATCATGCTTGATTGATTCACTAAAGTGATCAATTTGAGTTTTCCTTAATTATCTTAAGTACTTAGTGTTAATATCACTTGAGTTTAACTAATTGAGTTCTCATTAATCAACTTAATTCATTCTCATGAGCAGTTCGAATTCTCTTTGTTATCTATGCAACTTATCTTTATCTCTTATCTTTTTTGCATGGTCCATATTTGCTAACTTTAATTTATCTATCATATCAAATTATACTAAGGTTATTTGTCCAATGACGTGATCATATTATTCCACTACCATGTAAAGTGATCTTATGCTAAAGTAATTCACTCTAGAGGTGGATGGTCTCTATAGGAGACTTTATAGCTAGATCATGGTTAGTAGTATGTCACACATCATGCATGCTTCAACAAGCAAAGCGTTTCCTCTATACATGAGGATCTGACTTGACACATAAGTCCTTAGTATTTTCCAAAAATATTGTACAACATCATTATGAATTTAACATATCAAAGCATTCACCTCAACACATGAGGATTATCCTTTACACATAAGTCTTAGTCATTCTTGAGTCCAACTTATGCTCCCTACCTCAACACATGAGGCCCAATCCTGACACACAAGATTGGCTGGGAGAATGACTCGTGATGCTGTAACTTTAACACTTTAAAGCACAATAATTATCTTGTTCTTCCATTTTGTGACCATTCAAAGATCCTCTGAGTCTTGATTAATTTTACTTGTTATTTGATTGTTTTTATTTTAAATTAGCTTGCATTACTTTGCATTGATTTGGTTTTCTCGTATTTTAGTCATCCTCTATGGGAATAAGCCATTGAAGATCGGTATCTAAATCGAGAGATGCGATCTTGCGGTCTAATTCCAAGCTAAACCTATGGTGTTAGTTTGCTCTGTGAATTCTTGTTTACTCTCTATTATTACATTTTAAAGAGTGTTTTGCTGGAATTAGTTGTTATATTAGGCTAGATAGGATCTGATACTGCATTTCCTATTCCTACACCATTAATTTTACGATTACCTCGGTTAATAATTTAGTATCATTTACTTGACATATATTTAACCTGACATGTGTAAGAAGGAATATTTCACCTTCTACGGACAGAAGCTGTTCCTCTGGTCTGAATGGTTCAGATCCAGAACAAATGAGTGAATGACAAAGGATGAAAACCCTCCCTGGATGTTGTAGACACCTGGAATGCTGCTTCGATAGTGAACCCGTGTACCTGCAACCAGATAAAACATGCAAACACATCAAAGCTACCAGAACATCATCTACTTATCCATGTTAGTGACTAAGGAATCTAACAACATGTACATGTGAAACCAAAACAATAGTAATGTGGGACGGAAATCATCTTTGCATTAAGATGAACGGATAAGTTTACAACCAATTAAGCCTTAGTGTCGACATGCATCTCCATGAAACCAACACTTCATCCCCATAAGCTCCAACTTTTCTCTCTATGCTCTCAAATGGCTTGGGCCAAGTGGTCAATCCAACAACATAACAATACCTCTATGGTTCTCCCCCTCAACCATGGACATGAGCTTGTATTTATAAGGCTCAATGGATAGGAATGGTTGAGATATTTGTGGATGAGGTGGCCTCTAAGATCCTATGATGGGGGATATAGAGCTCAACTGACCCACTATGATAAGGATATGGAAGGACACGAGGCTCATGATCTAGAAGCCTCGAGAAACTTCTCTTTTTCCCATTTTACCCAAGGTACCGCTTTTCTCCTCTTATGACAGAGCAGTTTAGATAAGAAAAACTTATGGACAAAAGGCCACAAGCGGTGGCACCACTTATGGAAAACATGATATATGCGGTGCAAGCACGGTACCGCTCATGGTTAATAGGGAAAGTGCGATGCTGAGTATTTTCATGTAAGATTGACAAACAACATGGGTCTTTACTCCAATTGCTGGGATTAAGGATAAATATGTAAGTCAAAGGTCGTATCACATGGTGGTGACAGGATTTGGGTATAATAGAATGCCCCCCAAAGCGTGAGTCTTATAGGGATACGATCAACGAGAGCTTTGAGAGAATAAGTCATCACTTCGAGGTGAAAATGTCAGCTCAATCGGAGCATGTCATCTAGTAGGAATCTATAGTACATCAATATTTTTGACTCATAGACACAAGTAACCAACTCATCGCTGCGGACCAATACAAGGCAGATCCATGGGAGGAATAAACAAGCATGGCTACTAGAATACAACGTAGATCCATGTGATAAAGGATTCAAACTTGGACATAGCTACCAGACATACAATGTAGATCTATGTCATACAGACACAAATTTGAGCATAGCCACGACCATACAAATGTGGATCCATGCTAGATATACAAGACTCCATTGCAACCTGGGGAAAAGCAATGAGCGCTTTAAACAAATACCCAGGGTATTCGTCTCGTCTTCCGCAAAGTACGATTCTATCCATGTGATTACAATAAATTGAAGTCAAACATGGTAGAAACCACTTGATTACCGGTCAATGATGTGAACCGTTAACAAGTGCGAGGGAGATCACCATTAATGTCAATGATTCCCAAGGTACCCTAGTACAATATATTGAGCGTGAATAGATGTCATGATGTCGAACACTCAGTAGATTCTATCGATCAAAGGTCAATGATGTGAACCTATGTTGAGAGCAAGAGAATCTGTCATTAAGGCATACAGATCTCAAGGTACTAAAATTTTGTTTCTAAGACTATTTCTCGGATGATGAGATGATGTCGACGAGAATAGTCTTGTCGAAGGAGGGCCATGATGAGTCGCACATAGACGACATGAAACTCGAAACATAGTTCTGGAATGATGTGAATTTAGTAACAACAAGACTAACTCAAAAGTACTGACATAGAGACTGTTTTGACTACAGAGGTAAACTTATTCAATTTCCCTTTGAACATCGGGCGGCACAACACAAGACTTGGCAGCATGACTAAACGAGACAGACTCATGATGCGACAGTGGACAATGAATTCTTTTGAAAGAATCAAAGGAGTGACACGACTCATGAAAGTGGATTGTCGTGGAGATCAGCTGAATACCCAATTGACTGAAATGATATGCAGACAAGTGCCATGTTCAAAGATAACGACAAACTACTGCCATTTATTTGCAAAATGATTCCCTTCCCATTTCCCCCATCATGATTGATGAGTTCCTCTTTTCGGTTTTACGAGTTCAAAGAGGGTAACAAACACTCGGTATAGCTTGTCCGAAGACAAGTCCAAACTCATATGTTTTACGAACCTGAGAGAGGAGGGGTTCGTTCCCAAAACCAGGTCCCTCAATGTTTAATTTAATGAGTCCAATGAAAGAAAACTCGGTATCGTTCATGTTTAGAGAGTCTGAACGATTACGAAAGAAGACTCCAAAGGGGTCCTTTTTCATATGATTTAGTCCCTAAGGCCCGAAAAAGTGTAAAATAATACCTTAGAGAACTCTTCTAGTCATGATTAGCTGGAGCATTCCTTTTTTCATAAATAGTCTATCTGATCCAAAAAAGAGATAACCTACCATCAGAGAGATGACTCTTCAAATGCTTTAACGAGCATGAAGAAGACAAGATCACTTGATAATCTTTTCGAATTTAGGGAGCCTAAAAAGAGTTTAAAGAGGACTCCATGAGGTTTCTTTACACTATGTTAATTTTTACGATCCTAGAAAGAATCGAAAACGGACTCGACGATCTTTTCGTGTTTAAGGAGCCTGAAAAGAGTTGAAAGAAGACTCTATGAGTTTTATTTACACAATGTCATTTTTACGAGCCTGGAAAGAATCGGAGACGGACTCGGACCTTTGATACTAGGTTTCAAGAGCGTGACCAAAGTGTCGTAACAAACGCTCATCGACTTTTTCCGTTTTATGGTAGTATGAAAAAGTCATAAACAAACTCCCAAAAATTTACTGCTATGGTTCTTTTATCCTGGAATCGAATAAAAAACAAGTGTTAAATGCGCTCATAACTAACATTAAGGGATTATGTCTGATAAATTTTGAGTAAAAAGCGATTTTAAATCAAAACTACAGCATGTAAAACCCAAAAAAATGTGTATAAAAGTCATGTAAATAGTGAAAAATCAAATCATTTTACTATTTACCCATAGTGGAAAGCATTTGGAGCACTTTCCTAGTCATATATTCAGTGACTGATATCGGGAGTTTCCACCATCGGATTCAAGCGCCGTCAGTTCCACGTAATAGTTAAAACCCTACTCTTCCTTTTCATAGTCTCAATTTTGATTTTTTATTGGTTTTGGGATTTTATGGCAAGCCATAAAACAATGGGAATGGGCACCATGATTATCCCTTGTGGGATACATGGTACCTCAATAGAACCGTACCGAAAATAAAGCTCACAGGTGGTGCCACTGCCTGTCTTCAATAGTGCACAGGCAATGCTGGCCGTGAAGATTTAAAATTGATGACACAAGCAAAAATAGATCATTTATTTGGATTTAAATGATTAAGGATGATTCTAATATGTGTTATGATTGTTTTTGGTAGGATTTTGTTGATAAAAAATGGTAATATGGAAAGAAAGACAACATGAAAATGATGACGCTTTCGTTGAAAAGAATGTGGGTTGCATAGCCACATTATGAGACTGTGGGCTCCTAAAATTCTTCCAGACTCCTAGCATGGTATTGCACGAGTGGTTGCTAGTGCACATACTCCGGATGTGGAATCCAGAGCAACAACACTTTGAGGTTGGAGCTCATATTCTGACAGTAGAGGTAGAGGACATCTACTTCTTGACTGGACTCTCAAGACGGGGTGCCCCCATCTCATTGACAGGTTCCCGAGGAGGGGATATTACCACACAAGAGCTGATAGACCATCACTGTATCCTAGGGACGAGGACATCGAGGAAGAAAATCCCCATAAAGGCAGTGATGGATGGACCTATACGGACTGTCTTATTTACTATGCAGAGAGTGGCCGGGAGTTAGGGAGTGCACCAGGCTTCTAGGGCACACATGCTATATGCCATAGAGGCCATGGCACCTACAGTATTCAACTGGGTGGAAGCATTGCTTTCGCTATTCAAGGATCAACTGACTAAGTGTCGATAGGGGGAACTAAAGCAGTTTGGCTTTGGTTCCATTCTAGCCTGCTTCTTCTTCAAGCGGGTACCATAGATGAGACCTCAGGTGGTCTTCATAGAGCTAAGAGCGCGAGACCCCCGTATGCAGAGGTGGGTCCGAATTATGGCTCGTACTGAAGCAGGAAGGGGGAAGGTGAAGTTCAGTGACCCGTTCTTCAGATGGATTTGAGATCAGATCCTCTTGGTGGAGGATTATGCTTATGCAGGTACGGACTTCAGCGGAGACCCTGACCTACCGCTCCCACTTGGCGGACAGTGGGGTGGCATCGGTAAGAAGCAAGAAACCCTAAAATCGACAAAATATTTTTATGCTTTTTGATGTTTTATATTTTTTATGTTAAGTAATGAGACCTGAACATTTTAATGTAGACGTTGGAGCAACACGACCTGGGGAAGCTTCCCCATTGGATAGATGAGCTGGATCCCAATTTGTACTGCAGGGTGATGATATTACCGAGGAGTTAGAGGAAAACCTGGAGAGGTTGACCTTAGACATCCTTGACACTTCCATTGATGACCTCCCTCTGAGGTATCAGAGACTTACAGCGGGAGTACCGGGTCGGTTTAGTAGGCTGCTATGTAGAGTAGCCCGGGTAGTGATGTGTTACCACGAGCATCACTAGACATTGTGTGCATGAGATATATACTGAAAGCTGATAGCTTCAGGATTTTGTATAGTGATTTTTGCTTGAAAGCCTACGTGCTTTAGATGAGGTCTCTTGACCTATTTTTTGTAAACATGTTCATATATATATATAGACTTTTACCTGGTGTTTATATGTCTCGAATGGTGAATGTATTTTATATGAGTTTTATGTGTCTTTAATTGTTTATTTACAATGAACCATATTTTATTTAACGTCATGAATGGGCAATATACCAATCTAGGATGTAATTAGCTAATGAGTCAGCAACTAGATTATGTTCCTTAGGGATATGCCTATAAGTGATGGTTTCAAATGATATTTCTAAAAAGCGTACCCTTCGAAAGAGGTGGAGAAGCACATGATTTCTAATGGTATAAACATGGTTTAGATGACAAACCACGAGTTGTGAGTCCATCAAGACTACCAGATTGTGAACATCTTGGGAGGCAGCTTCAGTCAGAAGACCTATGACTTCTCGATACTAGGCGATGTTGTTGGTAGTAGGACCAATACAAACCACTCCTGAACTGACCAAATCTTCAGTTGGGGAATAGAGGACCCAGGAAACTGAGGCAAGATTCAAGGTGTGGCGGTAAGCACCATCAACAAAGCTGTAGAAAGCCATCTGCTTTGCATGACCAAAAGATGGTATAAACAGATGCGGACACTAAAATCAAAACCATATTGAAAATACTAAAACCACACTGAAAGTCAAGCAATATACATATATACAAGATACTATCCAGAAAATACCTAGGCATAGTACCTCTTTAGGTACAACCCATTGCGAGGTTGCCCCAAAGGGATTCCATCGTAGTCAACAAGCTCGTAGGACCCCTTCTTTAAAACTTTAGAAATGAAGAAAGGACCGTACCACATGAACTTGAACTTTCCTTTCCCTAGTTTGTCATATCTCTGGTCATAAGTCAAAACTAGGTCACCCTCGTTAAAGGCACGAGGTTGGACGGATTTATCATACTACGCCTTGATGCATTTCTTATGTGCCTCATTAGCCAAGGCAGCATCTCTCAAATTCTCGTCAAGGTTATTCAAGTACAAAAATCTTTCTTCCTCTTTGGAAGTGTTTGGGAGAAGTTCTACGACAAGTTGTAAAGATGGAATCTGACATTGAATCGGTAAGATAGCTTCGAGTCCATAGAAAAGCTGGAAAGGTGTGAAGCCAGTATTTTTTTTTCACCGAAGTCCCATAAGCCCAAAGAGCGGAGAAAAGAATGTGGTACCAGTTGGATTTATGATCTCCAACCATCTGATGAAGCATAGTTTTCAAAACTTTGTTAATGGCCTCTACCTGACCATTAGCTTGTGGATAATATGGCGTAGAGTTTTCATGGCAAAAACCTAGCTTGGAACTCAGTTCCTCCATCATTTGATTACAAAAATGTGATCAGTAACAATGGACTGCAGGACTCCAAATCTAGATATGATATGATTGAAGAGGAAGAGAGCGGCAGTCTTACCATCTTTTGCATATGTAGGCATGGCCTCAGCCCATTTTGTAAAATAGTCAATGGCTACGATGATGTAACCATGCCCCCTGACTGAGGTAGGATTACAATGCATAAAATCAATACCCCATTTGGACAATGGGCCAACGTCAATGACGGGGTGTAGCGGAGCAAGGTGAGTGCGCTTTTTGGGATAAAAATGTTGATAGGGTGGGTATTTCTTAACAGCATCATGATAGTATTTGAATACTAAGGGCTAGAAATAGCCAGCGTGAAGGATTTTCTGGGCTGTAGCCATCCCATATAAATGACCGCCACATGCTCCAGAGTGGCAATCATTCAACACATGTTCAGCCTTCTCATGGGTGAGGCATTTCCAGAGAATAGAATCAATCCCACGTCTATACAAGGTATCATTCAGGATGAGGTAGTATTTCACGTGGTGACGGATACGACGGTGATCATCACGGGATAAATGTGGCTGAAATCATTGTGTTTGGAGATAAATAAGAAAATCTCCATAGCATGGATCGGTAGTGCTAATCAGGAACAAGGATTCATCCAAAAATGAATCACGGGCTCAGATTCCATCGAAGCACAGGGAAGATCACACATGAGATCGGCAAAGACCAAGGATTTATTTGATGTGGCTTTGGAAAATTCCAGATCAAACTCCTGTAGTATGACTATCCATCGGGAGTACTTGCCCCCAAGCACCTGACAAGTCAGGATGTAATACATAGGGTTCTGGTCTGCCAATATAGTGGTTGTGCGGAGCAAAATGTAGTGACGAAATTTTTGTACAGCAATGACCATGGCCAATGCTAACTTCTCCATGCATGAATATCGGGTTTAAGAATCCATAAGATTCTTACTCACATAGTAAATCATGTGCTCCTGACCATTGGGATTTTCCTGCACCAAAACCATAACAATGGTAGTAGTGGAGGCACCAATATACAAGAGAAAGTCCTTTGAATAATCTGGGGGTGTATCACGGGTGAATGAATCAGAGCGTGTTTGAGATTATCAAAGGTACGTTGGGCTTGGTCATCCCAAAAGAATGGGGTGTCCTTTTTAAGGAGATGCATATAACCGTGGGTTTTCTCTAGGAAATTGCACATGAAACGACAGAGAAAGTTTTCCTTCCCTTGCAAACTTTGGAGTTCAAGGAGATTAGTTGGGGCTGGTAGAGCTAAAATGGCGGCAATTTTCAAAGGGTCTATCCGGATGCCATCCTTAGAGACCACAAAGCCTAACAGACATCCCGTCTCAATGCAGAAAACACATTTATGCAGATTGAGCCATATATTATAATGACGGCATCTTAGGAAAATGTCTCTAAGATGACCAGGGTGGTCCTCTCGTCACTGTGAATGAGCAGGGAGGTCATCAAGGTACGGTTCAAAAATATGTTTAATATCATGAAACACATAGGACATCGCACGCTGGAATGTGGCTCCAGCATTTTTCAAGCCAAAAGGTAACTTATTATATGCAAAGTTTCCCCATGGGAAAATGAATGCCATCTTCTGCTGATCAGTGGGTAATATCTCAATCTGATTATAGCTAGAGAATCCATCCATAAATGAAAAGATGACACTTCCAGCACAGTTATCGATAATCTGATCGATGTGCAGAGTAGGAAAGTTGTCCTTGGGACAAGCTTTATTCAAATCCCTAAAGTTGATACAGACTCTAATGGTGCCCTACTTTTTGTTGATAGGGACAACGTTTGATACCCATTCCATCAGGGGTATGGGATAAATAAACCTAGCTTTGAGAAGTTTCTCTATTTCAGCTTTAATAGCTGCGGCCTTCCGTGGATGGACTTGCCTTAGTTTTTTCCTGACAGGCTTAGCCGTGGGATAGGTTTTAATATCATGGACTACAATGGATGGGTCAATCCCTGGCATTTCTTCATAGGACAAGGCAAAAATATCACAAAATTCTTTGAAAAGTGCCTTATATGCTTTAGATTCATCTCCTGAGAATTTCTTCCCAACATGAACATGCTCGATGGTACCAGGCTTGGCTGATATGTCAATCGGATTCGTCTGAGTAATGTTGCAAAGGTTTCCTTTAGAATCTATGTATTGCAACAATATGGGAATTTGGGGTATGTTGACAATATCAGTAGGATACAGGGATGCATAATAATGGTTAACCAAATTGGTGTTGGGGAGGAACATGGATCTATGATGATGATCCTCCCAAATGGACTCATCTGTACTCATGATCTCCATAATGGACTTGTTGGAAGGAAAAGTCTCAGAGAGATAATCTAGAACAAGAAGAGATGGTTCTAACCAGTAAGGTAAATGGTAAGGATCTGAAGCCACTAGATGAAGGTCATCAGTGTGATCATCGAATAGGGTTTGAATGGTGTCATACATTGCTTCGTGTGAACTCAATGAGGTGGACTCAACAAATTGTTTTCCCTTAGGATCATGGTCAGATGATGCAATCATATGGACTATCATGGTATCCGTGTTAGGAGGAGTGGATGGAAAAATACCCATAAGGGATGAATCCTTCAACATGCCTACCCCATTCGACTGGTAAGGAGGAGGGGACTGGCCTGACATGGGGATGTTATTATCCATAGAGGTAGTAACATTCGGCATACAAAAATCAAGCTGGTCAATGGTAACAATTATCCCTAGATGCGGAAATTGGACTATTCAAAATACTGTCGAAGCGACAACCGTCATGGCATAAAACCAATTTCTTCCTAGGAGGAGGTTGCAATCTAACGGGGCATCTACCACTTCTACTTGAATAGAAATAGTTTTTCCCCCAAGCTTGACTACGAGAGATGATATGAGACCATGGGGCTGGAAAACTCATCCATCAAAGGCTTTTAGAGTCGTAGGTGATGTTACAAGCTCAGGAGAGCCGAGAGATTTCCAATAAGACAGAGACAAAACCAAGGTCGAAGCTCCTTCATCTAGTACCATTCTAAAAACCTTCTTTCCAACTAATTTCGTAATGATTTGAAAAGCAAGTTTATGAGGTAGCATAGAATTATAATTCTCAATATTGAAATGAATCAAATTAGTATTATCCGGGTATAAAGCTCCTAATGCCGTTAACAAGTTTTTTCGTTGTATAGGACAACTTTGGAGTACTTCTAAGGTAGACAATGCACAAGGTGCCTGAGTGAGATCTTCAACTACATTATAAAATTGAGCAGCTTAGGCATTAGGGTTAAATACAACCTTCCTAAGAGTACTCTTGGGTGGACACAAAATCATGTAGAGAGTAGGCTTCTCGATGGTTAGGGGGACAGTAGACGAGGATTCCGAAGAACCAGTAGAGGGAGCTTTTCCTAAAGAAGAATGGTCTTCTTTCTTGTCTACAGGTTTGTCATAATTCTTACTATGAGTTTGTAGACTAATGATATCTGAGGACATCATACGAATTTCCTCTGACGAACTAGAGTTACCCTCATTAGACATGTGGTATATCAGTTGTTGTTGAGAGGGAAAAGTATCCGTGAGAACTGTGGGTGCAGGATTTGATTTCAAAAATTGAGATATTTCATCTTAACGGGGACACTCTTTTGTGAAATGGTCACCTCTACATAACAGACATGGATATTTTTCTTTTCTCTTCCCTTTATCATTATCATTGTTGGTTGGTCTTGGATTCTTCTGTTGGTTTCTAGGTTTTTTATTCTTATTTTTACCTTTATTTTTATTATTACCCAAGGTTTGAGTACTTTGACTAGAATTGACCTCGGTGGAAACCTTAGGAGTCGAAAGAGTAGGCGTGGCATTCTGGGTTTGCTTGGCAGGTTTCACTGCTGATGGGGACTGGATTGAACCAACAATCCCATCAACAGGTACCTCTGCTGGTGGCTTTGCGGGATTGGTGCTCGGGCGAGGAGCTTGAGGAATCAAGTCATAAAGAGTTCCAGCCTGGGAATAAACCAAGTCTAGATACTAGGATAGACTAATAGCCTGCTCTTCAGTAACAAAACCGCCCATATCCACATCTCGAGCAATTGGAGGTAACAAATATTTGGTAAACCAATAAGCTAATAACTGATTCGAAATAGGGGCCTTAATAATCCTTCTCTGCCTTCTCCACTCATGGATATGATCGGATATGTGGGTGGAGGTGTTCTGTCACAGAGAAGTTAAGAGATCAATACCTGATTCATAATGGATAGGGAGCTGAATGTGTGTAAGAAACACGGTTGCCAAGGAGCCAAAATCCACAAAAGAATATTGTGGAATTTTAATGTACCACTTCGCGGCTGTACCGGTCAAAGTTCGCTGAAAAATTTGTAACCGAATTGAATCATCCATGAGGGAGTTTGAAGAACACCACAGATGGAATGTTATGACATGGTTTTTCAAATCGTCTCCCTACTTCCCATCAAAATTTGGAATGCCCGATGGCAACTTTACCAGAATGGGAGGCTGCAAGGGATTGTGTCGAATGGGGTCATTAATCAACTTGGACAAGTCAGGAAAGTCCAAAGTTACTAGGAAAGGTGATTGATGGTTAGGTTGCACATATTGGTAATATTGATATGGAATATAATTACCAGTAGGACCGTAAGTAGACTGATAGACAAGTTGTTGTGAGGAAGAACTACCGTGAAATCCGCCCATGGGGGGTTGATTTCTGGGATCAGGACCGTTAGGACCACCAGGGCCTCAGGGAGGAGGACCACTAGGGCCTTTCGGACCACCAGAACCTCTAGGGCCACTGGGAGATAAACCTCCAGAGCCTCTGGAACCACTAGGAAGAGGGCCACTAGACCCTCCAGGGCCATTAGGGGGAAATCCAATAGGCCCCCCAGGACCACCGAGACCATTAAGAATATAAGGAGGAAAGCCACCAGGCCATCCAGGCTCATTAGGCCCTCCAGGGGAGGAACTCCATGAGGCGGTCCTCCGACACCTCCCGCAGTATGTATGGGTATCCCCCCCATAGCTGGCATGTAAGACCAGTTAGGCTACCCCCATGGCGTGGAAGTATTACTAGGGTATGGAATTCCTGTGTACAACATTCCTCTAAGGTTAGATGGATAATTAATATTTCCTACAGGTATTTGATTACCATAACCTCCAGAGGATTGAATGGTTATAGGTTGTGCTCCCAAGGGCTGACCTGAACTGGATCGGGGGTTAGCCATATTAGTATGGGTGGGAGGGACATAAACTATAGATTGTTCTATATTAGAGGTCTATCCTTAACTAGGTACAATTCTGGTGCCAGATAACGTAGGTTGTGTCGGGGGTTGCCCCCTGACACTAGAAGGTAATGGCGAAATAAGAATTGAAGGTTGAGCCCCAGATGTGGAAAACCTTGGAAGATTGGGAACCGATGTAACATAGGAGGTGGTGGGGTTGGAAATTTGTCTTGGGTTGTGTGGAGTCACTGTGCGATCTATAATCGGTTCAATGGGTCTCATAGAATCGGCAAGTGAACGATATCCCACAGGCACAGCTGCGAAACGTGGTGGTGGTGTGCCCAATATATCATCTATTTTCTTCTCAATCTCCTGTGCACGGATAATGGCTTCCTGGTATTGTCTATGTTCTTTTTCATTCGGAGAAATATCTTCAGAAAAGTTTAAACGGGTGCTAAATGAGGCAATGGCCTGTCCTATAGAGGTAACCCAAAATGGATCATTGGGACCATAATCCAGACGGGTAGTATCATCAACATGACCTTCTATGGGAGAATGGAATGAAGTATTTCCCCAAGAAGGTTGTTGGACCAAGGGAGGCGAGTGTGAAGAATATGGACCTCCACTTTCTGCAACCACATTATCTCCCAGCAGTTCCTTGGTTGATAGCTTCCATTGGATTTTCTCCTGAAACAAGAATAAAATCTGGTGGCAAGCCCCGTACTCTTCTGGATTGTCTTAGCTTAGCCAGTTTGTGCAGTTCCTATCTAACATAGGGTCTAGAAAACTAGAAAACACGCCAAACAATTTCCCTACTCAAGCTATAGGTCAAACAAGCAAACTTAAAATGACAAGAGGAGTTCAGATAGTCAGGTCTCTTACTAGGATTGTCAAGAAGGTGCCACTCGCGATATACCTCTAGGGTACATGCGTAGTAATCTCCCTAAATGCTATTTTTGGTGTATGGCTCCAAGAAAGACGGCCAAAGGGATTTTCTCAGATGGATAAGGTATCCTAGTGGGGTCTCCCAATATACTCAAGGTACGTGGGAGCTCGAATTGGTAGTAGTGCTGTCTAATGCATAACCGTACACAAGGGGCCTTCTGATATACAATCGAGTACATGAAGTACCTTTCTATATACCTCAAGGGTACGCGAAAGGCCATTTGATATACTGACGGTATGTGGAAGAACCACGCGAGTCTTGGGATGTAATGCAGACAAATAATGACAGCTCCTACACTTAACGATGCCCGAACATGTCTCTAACCTATCACTCAAATTTCTACATAAATTTAAACCTATAACTACCGTTAATTTTGAAGTGGACGGTTAGGTGAATGCATGGAGTTTTGATAGAAAAAGTAAAACCCTGCAATATGCGTATGCAAATATTTCACTTTACCGTTCGGTATGCCTACCTACGAGAGGGAAAGAGACTATTTTCATCTGTTTCAAAACCAAAAATATTTCCAAACAACAATCTTGAACACAAAATCAAAGACAAGAAACACTTTCCAAACTGATTTCTCTTTTGTGAAAGCAATAAGAAGGGGAAGAGTCTCTTTTCCTAAAAGAAAAACAAGAAGCACACTAAATGCATATGCATTCTATTTTTCAATTTTTCTTAAAACATAGATAAATCTAACTTAAAACTACCATATTTTTATTTTGATGAGATAGTACTAAATGCCTAAGAGACAAAAGAGCATAAAGAGCCTTAAATCTTTTAAGGCCAATCAGAGATGCAATGTCTAATGCTCAATGATGATAACCTAATCTCAGTCAAAAATTTTCTTTTTTAAAGAAGGAAAAAGAAGTTCTCTATGAAAACAAAAAATGAAACCAATATGCTAATCAAATGTTTTTCTTTCAGTCTATATAAGAGAAATGAAAAGAGATCTTACTAACACCCTAAGCTTTTCAAAAAATGAGAAGTCCTTTCACAATCACAACCAACAAGCACAGAAGTGAATGAACAATCAATAAGCCTAATCTAGCTTTTGAATTTTCCAATCAAACCAATCTTAAACCATAAAATTTCAAACCACAAGCATAAGATTCTAACACACAAGCCTAACAGTGCAGGGCTGAAAGAAAATCAACTCAATTTTTTTTGCAAAAATGAGAAAAAAGTGGTCTTGGAATAAGGCCTACCTGGCATCGCGCTGCAGGGGTCTTGATAGAGCAGTTCTAGACCAGCACCGCTTCTCACCAATAGGACTCAGGCGGTGGCACCGAGTGTTGCTAACTAGGTTCAGGCGGTGACACTACTTCTCGCCAACTGCATAAGAGCGGTTCCCTATATAAATCCAAAACACAAAGGAGAATGATAGATCAAGTCAGAAAAAGATCAAATCAAGGTAAAAACTGATAGATTGAGAATAAAAAAGAGCATAAAAGGTTGAAATAATTCAGATCTGGACAGATCTGGAAGTTTCAAACCAAAATACACTGAGTCAGATAGCAGATCTGACTGAAGAGAGTTGGATATGGAGCCTGGATTCAAATAAGAGTTGAAGAACTGAGGAAGATCAGATCAATTGACACATATATCTTTTCCACAACGGAGTTGCCATATTTGTAAGCAGGAATATTTCACCTTCTGCGGACATAAGCTATTCCTCTGGTCTGAATGGTTCAGATCCAGAACAAATGAGTGAACAACAAAGGATGAAGACCCTCCCTGGATGTTGTAGACACTTGGAATGCTACTTCGATAGTGAACCTGTGTACCTGCAACTAGATCAAACATGCAAACACATCAAAGCTACCAGAACATCATCTACTTATCCATGTTAGTGACTAAGGAATCTAACAACATGTACATGCGAAATCAAAACAACAGTAATGTGGGACGGAAATCAGCTTTGCATTAAGATGAATGGAGAAGTTTACAACCAATTAAGCCTTAGCATCGACATGCATATCCATGAAACCAACACTTCATCCCCATAATCTCCAACTTTGCTCTCTATGCTCTCAAATGGATTGGGCCAAGTGGTCAATCCAACAGCATAACAATACCTCTATGGTTCTCCCCCTCAACCATGGACATGAACTTGTATTTATAAGGCTCAATGGATAGGAATGGTTAAGAGATTTGTGGATGAGGTGGCCTCTAAGATCCTATGATGGGGGATATCGAGCTCAACTCACCCACTATGATAGGGATAAGGAAGGACATGAGGCTCATGATCTAGAAGCCTCAAGAAACTTCTCTTTTTCCCATTTTACCCAAGGTACCGCTTTTCTCCTCTTATGATAGAGTGGTTTAGATAAGAAACGATTATGGAAAAAAGGCCACAAGCGGTGGCACCACTTATGGAAAACATTATATATGCGGTGCAAGCAAGGTACCGCTCATGGTTAACAGGGAAAGTGCAGTGCTGAGTATTTTCATGTAAGATTGTCAAACAACATGGGTCTCCACTCCAAGTGCTAGGATTAAGGGAAAATATGTAAGTCAAAGGTCTTATCACATGGTGGTGACAAGATTTGGGTATAACAACATGTTTTTCTCTCAAATAAATTATAATATTCTAGGTTAATTTATTTCCCATTTTTTTCTAATAAATATGATTTAGAATTCAATAATTTCAATGGATCTGGTTGATAACTAGACAATGTAGAAGAACACTCATAAATTAATCTTAAAAAAATGTTTTTTTTTCAAAACAAAAAACACCATTAAAAAATATAAAATAGAATTCAATACTTTTGTAATTTCCCTTTTTAATAAATTTTATTAAAATGACCAATTGTTTTCACTTTTTCTCCCTATTTCGACCTTTGACTAGTTTTGATGTCTAGGTCTCCAAATTGACCCAAATGCTCCAAAATATTTTGAGAAGGTATATGAATGATATTAATAATTTAATATGATGTTCAGGGATGATTTATGACCCTCCAAATACTTCTTCAAACTTTTTTAATATTCTGGCCAAGGTAGGTGTTTTCACTAGCGAATTGGGGTTCTAATTCCCCCAGGGTAAATGCTGAAAATGGCTTTCCAAATGTTCCCAAAACCACTCAAATTTATGAACAGAGGAAGAGAATATTTAAGGGAAATTATTAAGGTCTCATTTCCATAATTATTCATTTTATAAATTCTGTTATAACCCTCTTTCAAATAGCTACAAAATCACTAGTTCGACCCTTGGGGAAATGGCACCAAATCTTCTCCAAATGAAAATAATTTGAGTAAGATGACTTCAAATGATTAAGTGAAGGATACGAAACTTTTAATAATCATCAATTGAATTCCATTCATTATAAATATATCAGATAAACATTCTTTCGTTCGAAATCATCATTATTACAATGTCATACATCAATATAGTGGGGAAATGGTCATTGTTTGCTCATTAATAATCACTTTTACATACAAACATTTGGTATTTCGACTTGATACTTTTTGAAGATGAAAAAAATAGTATTTAAATCTTATTAAAATAATAAATTTACCGCTATAATCTCTACCAAAGAGTACAATAGCTTACCCAAAGCGTAATCTCTCCATGAGCAAGAATATCCAATAAAGATTGGAAATGGTTGAGAGAATGTGATGCACTAGAATATACCAATATATTCCATATATATTACAGCTGAAAATAGAAACTCCATTAAATCTCCATTAAATACCTTAATTTCATCTCCAAACACCAACTTGGATGGGAATCTTTCACCCTTGAAATTGGCTAAGGCAAGAAACTAGTCACCCACTAGCTCTCTCTTCACAAATGCAAATTTATCAAATAATAAAAATCCCTTATTTTGGTTGATACCTGTATTTTATAAACATCCTTATCCTTCTAAGGTTACCAATCCATCTACAAAATCAATCCAATTTGAATTAGGGTGTGTGCTCAATATTTTCCATGTGTCCTCCCTTCCCTAGCCTTCCATCTTCCCCCAATTCGAGTAGGGACCCATTGAGATTCCCCAAATCACATGAGTGAATTATTGGATGTTATATTTAGGCCTGAAATGTCATAATGGTCAGTTTTCATCCTTCGGGTCTAAAATATGTCATAAATGTCATAGCATCTTCGTCATTGGTGTCATAGATGTCATAGATGTTAGGGAATCTAGCGCAAGTGTCCAAGAAGCTACCATTTGACTTTTCTCTCCCATGTAAGTTAAATTTCCTTCCAAATTAGACCTATGATGCATATGAAAATTTTTATTATCCTTCTAACTCATTCAAGCACATTAGGCTTCCCATGGATTCTAAATTGCAAGAGGAGGATGCCATGTGGCACATAAATTCTAGCTTGTGTGGGTCCCATAATATCCATGTGTCTCCATGCTCCATTGCCACTTCAATTTTTTCTTGTATTTATTTATTTAGATCCGTTATTAAATATTTATTCCATTCTAATTTCTGAACATCATTTATTATCTCCCTTATTAAAATTCCAAATGTATCCATCCAACCTAGGAAACTAGTAGGATTGATGGAATTGTCCCGCTATGTAATTATTTGAATGGGGATATTACAGTCCTCCCCACCCAAGATTGCTTGTCCTAAATAAATTTCAGATTTGGATGCTGCAAAATATTCTCCTCTTCCCATATGGAATCTTCACTTGGTATTCCTTCCCTTGCACCAAGTGCTCTCTAATGTTTCTGCTCATTGATTTTCTTTAGCTGCAACTTGAGTAGTGTCACTCATGTACCGCAATTTTGTGTTCCCAAAAGTAAAGAGATGTGGATTTTTCATATTTATATATCCTGTAACATCACCACTAACACCAAAAGGATTAATCAAATCCATAAAAATCAAATTTGTGCAAATAATATTTACCTCCATATTATGGAAACCTTTTCTGAACTTTCACCCCTTTTTGCTTCTTTATAATTCTTTGAAGTTGGTGTCACGTTACCAAACTTTGAGTTTCTTAATATTACAATAAAATTTCAGAGAGGAACCACCATGATTTTTTCTGCACTACTCTGATTACAATCATCTTCTCAAGTGGTGAATAAATCTCCAAAGCTGCTTGTTGCCCCCACAATTGAAACCAATGAGACAAAAAAATGATCCCAGGGTCCCATATGATCCTGATACATGCATGGTGTGAAATGTATATGATGAAATGCCATGAAAACGAAGCATGTAAAAATTGAATCCATCTCTCAAAAGGTCTCCCACATATGAAACTAGAACACTTCTCTACAAAGATGAACTCAAACAACTGAAGGTTGGTTTTCTTTCTCAAACCAACAATCAAACTGCAACTCCAAGTGAGATGAAACCAAGCAATTCTAGGATCCCATTTCTTGTATTGCACCCTTCCAAACATCATGAGTACAAAATATATATAATTAAAGTACATAAAAACATCATACAAATGTACATAAATAACGTACCTTATCAAAGAATCATAAAAGTGATTGTACATCCAAGTAAGTAGATCATCATGTGGACCATACACACAAGCATCAAGTATGATATCATATCTTCTCCAATGACATAGGTGAGGATCTCATGTCCTATAATTCTGATCCAATATAATGTAAGATGCATCAAAATAATCATCCATGTGTTATTTCATCCAAGAAGTGAATGAAGAACCTCCACCAAAATATGAACCCAATAAGGAGCAAAGAAAACCTGAAGACTTCAAGTGGATCAAAGAAGTCTCATCAATACACCCATGAATGCGTATATCCTCATGAAATAACAGAGGATTTTTCTGCCCATGATAATGTTATTCAATCATATATCTCTTCACCCAAGTGTGGGATGAAGTTCCTCCAACATCAAATAGACTAGCCAAGGAGCAAGAAAAATCATGAGTCTCTAAGTGACTCAAGTGAACATCATAGGTGCAACCATGTAGATGTGTATCATCATAATGTAACAAAGCATGCTGCTGCAATTTAAATAATATGTTTCTCTAATCATGTCATCATCAAAAAGAGATATATAAATTCCATCCTCTTCATGTGGCACTATAAAAAAGGAACCTTTCACCCATACTTCATTATGATGAATGCTGCAAAATTTGGAAGTGTAGGATGTAGGAGAAAGAACCAACTCACCCAAATGATCAGAAAGTGCAAATTTTTCATCATGTGAAGGATCCATAGAGGTAGGATTATGCACCTTCTTTAACAATGCAAAAATTTCCTCATGGGTTGGTTCCAAGGTGGTGGAATCATGCACTTCTTCAAAAATTATGTAACCATTTTCAAGAGGCAACTCAAGTTCCTCTTCCACCACAACAAGTGATTGGATCTCATAAAGATAATATTCAAACACATCAAGAACCTATATTTTTGCATGTTTCTCATGATCCATCATGTCATGAGAATCCTCCAATCAATCTACCATATGACAATCTAAAACATAGGAGGAATGACAATTATCTTGCAACCTCTCTAGAAGTTGCTCATTTTTAATTTTGAGAATATGAATATATTCATTATTCTTCAAGTAGGATTCATGTAACCATTCATTAAGATTAATGACATTTTTTCTATAAAAAATCAAAGACATGAAATTACCTTTGATGTTGCACATTGCTCTTTGAATCTTCTCTAGGTCTTCAAGGTAGGATGGTTCCTCCAATGAAGAAACTTTCCAATAATAATTTGATATCAATGTTTGAGTGTCATGGAGTATTATAAGGGCCTCTTTGATACCCCATTCACTCCTCTTCAAATACCCTTCAATGAAGGATGGTTCATGAGACCGAAACTCGTCTTTTTTTTTCTGCTTGATTTGATCAACTTCTTGAAGCTCAAGTGGTGATGATGAAGTTGATCTTGGTTATTCATTATATTTCACAATGTATTCATCTTCATTATTATGAGAAATTCATATTGCAGAAAATTTTTCCAATCTTATCTATATGTCACCAACAAGATTTGTGAGCACCCATCAGTAGGTAATCCTACACATTTCAAGCATCCATCAGTAGATGCCCTTTGGTCCATGTCCATAGTAGAATGTGTCTCAGAATGATATTCTATAGTTTCAAGGAAATGTTTTTCATTCTCATGTGATGTTTCCTTGTATTTTTCAAATTCACTTGGGAGTGACTTTCGATCCTCATAATGTAATTCTTTTTCTGTTTCACCACCCACAGAACTTGGTGGCTCCTTGGTCTCCTCCATACTTGTGGATTGTTGATTGTTCCTTAATGAGTTCTCATTTTCCTTCTTGTAAAAAAATACATATTTTATAAGATACTATTGGAAATAATACCCTTCACAAATATCCCATCTCAAAGTTTTATACCCCAGGTAGCATGCTTCGATATCTTTGGCTGTAATTTCCTCTTCCGTTGGCGGGGGAGGAAGGAAAGTGGGCTTGGTGGGTCGATTATGAAACCAAGACATGTCTGAAAATTTTTATTCAGTGAATTGTATTAATTTAAATATGCAAGGAACATTATCTGATACCACTTTTAATGTCCTCTTTTAAGAAATTTTATTAAAATGACTAATTTTTCACTTTTTTTTCCCTATTTCGACTTTTGACTAGTTTTGATGTCTAGGTCTCCAAATTGACCCAAATGCTCCCAAATATTCTGAGAAGGTATATGAATGATATTAAGAATTTAATATTATTATCAGGGATTATTTATGACCCTCCAAATACTTCTTCAAACTTATTTAATATTTTGGCCAAGGTAGGAGTTTTCACTAGCAAATTGGGGTTCCAATTCCTCTAGGGTAAATGCTGAAAACGACTTTCCAAATGCTCCCAAACCTACTTGAATTTATGAAAATAGGTAGAGGATGTTTAAGGGAAATTATTAAGGTGTCATTTGCATAATTATTCAGTTTATAAAAGGCTCTTATAACCCTCTCCCAAACAACTACAAAATCACTAGTTCGACCCTTGGGGAAATGACACCAAATCTTCTCCAAATGCAAATAATCTGAGTAAGATGAATTCAAATGATTAAGTGATGGATATGAAACTTTTAATACTCACCAATGGAATTCAATTCATCATAAATATATCAGAAAAACATTATTTCATTCAAAATCATCAGCATTACAATGGCATGCATCAATATAGTAGGGAATTGGTCATTGTTTGCTCATTAATATTCACTTTTACATACAAACATTTGGTATTTCGACCTGATAATTTTTGAAGATTAATAAAAGAGTATTTTAATATTATTAAAATCAGAAATGGGCCATTATAAGATCTCCCAAAGAGTACAATAGCTTATCCAAAGCACAATCCCTCCATGAGCAAGAATATGCAATAAAGAATGGAAATGTTTGAGAGAATGTGCTGCACTAGAAGAAACCAAGAGATGCCTTGCAGCTTACACCAGAAAATACAAAATCCATTAAAGCTCCATGAAAGACTTGAATTGGCTAAGGCAAGAAACTAGTCATCCACTAGCTCTCTCTCTTCACAAATGCAAATTTATCAAATGATCAAAATCCCTTCTGTTGGTTAATCACTATATTTTATAAACATCCTTATCCTTCTAATATTACCAATCCATCCACGAACTCAAGCCAATTCGAGTAGGGACCCATTGAGCTTCCCTAACTCACATGAGCGCCTTCTTGGATGATATATTTAGGCTTGACATGTCATAATGGTTAGATGTCAGCCTTTAGGTCTACAATATGTCATAAATTTCATAACATATTCATCATTGGTGTCATAGATGTCATAGATGTTAGGGAATATAGCCCAAGTGTCCAAGAAGCTCCCATTTGACTCTTCCTCTCCCATGTAAGGTATATTTCCTTCCAAATTCGACCTATGATGCATATGGCCAAGTGTATTACCCTTATAACTCATCTAAGAACATTAGGCTTCCCATGGATTCAAAATTGCAAGAGGAGGATGCCATGTGGCACATAAATTCTAGCTTGTATGGGCCCCATAATCTCCATGTGTCTCCATGCTCCATTACCACTTCAATTTTTATCTTGTATTTATTTAATTAGCTCCATTATTAAATATTTATTCCATTCTAATGTCTGGACATCATTTATTAGCTCCCTTATTAAAATTCCAAATGTATCCATCCAACCTAGGAAACTATTACGATTGAAGGAATTGTCCTGCTATGCAATTATTTGAATGGGGACATTACATTTGTTAGGAATTCTCAATTGTTCAATCCTATGATTGATATAATCAATAATTTTCTTTTTGGATAAATAATGAACATACATTTTAACTGTCACGTTTTTAAAGTATTTAGCCCATGCATCGTAAATATTTTGTCTAAAAAATTACATTATCTAATGTTATAATCCATGATGGACTATGTATTTCTCATGTTTAATTTACATTAGTTTCCAACAAATATTTTTTCTTCCACTTCATCTCATGTGGCCAATAAGAAAAAATGTGTTGAAAGCATGCTTGATATTCGAAATTGACATGTGCTCAATCTTTCTCATATTCACAATCACCCATTGTTTTCTTTCAATAAAGTTGGTGCAACATGGGAACATACAATATACTATTTATAAAAAAAATTAAAATACTATTTGTAGGTATATTATATCCCATGTTCTATCAAGTGGGGTCAGTATTGATTGACCAAAGTAGGTAGAACACCTTGAACAACCATACATGGTATTATAAGTGTATTATTGTCCTATGGGTGGGGATTGATTCCATCAAATTGTTTTATGAAGTAGGTATGGACCTAAGGATCCTAGACATGATTAATGATGGAATATTATTCCTTAGGATATAAAGGAATATTTGAGGCACCCAAGGCTATGAATGATGCCTCAAAACACCACATATGACCTCCCATTAATGGTATCCTTGGATTTTGAGTGGAGAGGTTGGAACCTTTAGGAGGTTCTCTTGGACTCAACATGGCCCAGAGAGGAAACCAAAGCATTAAATACTAAACAAAGGGCCAAACGCGATTTCTCAAACTACCAGACATGTCCTCCCAAAGTTATCCTTGGCCTACAAGTGGGGATATTAGTGCCATTATGAGGCACTAGGTATGGGTCCTATGCTCTAGAGATGTTTGAGGAGGAAACATTGACCTTAGGCCCTTAAGGAAGCTTCTATGAATCTAAGGCCATGGTCAATAACTAAAAGCATCACACATGACCCATTGATGATATATCTAGCTTAAATTGATGATATGTGCACCATTATTGGATTTTCAGGTTTAGGTTTGGTTGTTAGGTCGCTATACATGTTTGGAGGAGAAAATTTGGGTAGAGTATAAGGTTTATATTGTTTTTTTTGTAAGCTAGTGCCCACAGAGTTTTAAACTTGTGACCTTATGCAACGAGTTCCTTAATAGTACACCCATTCACCACCCATTCTACACCCCATAGGCATAAGGTTTATATTTATTATTGTAAAGTGATTATAAGATTTTCGGTTAATGGATATACAATAAATGGGTTATTAATCCCATTAGTGATGACTTTAGCACGGGCTATAGTTCCAATTAAAAATAACAAAAAAGTAAAGCACATAGGGGTTTACAAGTAAGTAAAACCAAAAGAGAGTATGTGATTATATGATGATGATTATGATAACGATGATGAGGATGATGTTGATGATAATGGTGTAATACCTAGCAATTTATTTGATGAATCATGGTTAGGCCTTGGGTTCCATACTATTACAAAAACCATTAGATTATAAATTCAGCCTATGCATGGGATGTGGGAACTATTTTGAGGTTTGGAGCAACGTGTTCAATATGTCTTGGGTATTAGGGAATTTCTTGGGGCTAACATGCCATCTATGGGGCCACAAGCCACTGCATAAGGTTTATGTTGGGAATATTTAACATGTGTTCAAGATGTGCTATCCATTTTGAGGTCCAAAGGGGAAATAATGTCACTGGGGAGACTTTAACCATCATCTTTGCAATATTATCCTCCAAGTAAACCCTCTAAAACTATAGTATCTTTGCATTATTGAAAATATTTGATTATAAGGTGAATCCATATTTGCAACTTGGCTCTTCTTATAACCTTGGCTATAAGATTTGACATAAATTTGACATTGACTCTTCTTATGTTTGAAAATTTTAATATCATTAGGTATTCCATCTATGGTGTGTATTCTTCAAGACATTTATATTGTATGACATCCATTAAAATATTGTTAAACATATTATCCTTTATCTTCCTTTATTGTGCAATGTAGCATTTTACTTTGTCTATTTTCCATATTTGAGATGTATTTATATCTCATTCATCACTAAGCTAAAAAAAATGAATTGGTCATACCATTTGTTTTCTATGATCAAATACAAGTCCAGGTTGTAGTTTCACATGTTCTTTCAAGTTGACTACGAAAACATCTCTTAGTGATTTTTTTTTGAGCACTTTTTTTGCTATTTGATGTTAGGTTTTGGTTAATCTAAATTGAAATAGTGTTTCAAGATCAAGTTCATTGTAAAATACTATTATTATGGAATGATAACGCTTATTGTGGTGAAAATAACATGTGCCACATTGGGACACTAACCTTCAAAGTAAGTTGTCATGGTGCTAGCCATTTTCTTCTCTATGGTAAATATCCCAAATGCTCGTACATAAAACTTATTCATCATATGTAGGGGCATCAAAGTGATAATGATCATACGAAATTGTGCACAATTTCTTTCAATAATTGATTATGGTTTCAATAATCCTTATAGATATTTCACTCAAAGATGCATTGTTAAGACTTAAGGGTCATCTCCAACTATCTCCAAAATTGAGTCTCCAATTGTCAATGTAGTTTTAGATGAAAATAATTATGTGTGCGCTAAGATAATTCATTTTAGTTATGAGTGTTCAAGGTTAAAAATGATTTCTCTTGAGCCATGATCATTTGAAATGATTTATGTTAATTTATTGATTCATTAAGGGTCACGATAGTGTCTAATTGTTCTACAAATATCTTTCAATAATTGGATAACACCATAAATACTCTCAACTCAATCATATACTTTTGGGAATGATAACAACAAAAACTATTTACAACAATATATGTATTGCAAACTCACATTTCTTCATGTTAGATTGTAAGTTTTTCTCTTGAAAGGTTGTAATTAATTTCTCCAAAGTGCCACATATGATTCTTATCACCTAGAACCTTTGGTCAAGTTCTCCCAATGGATCTCTTTACCATAACCACTACATGTAATTTTGTTAGGTATCTGCACTCCACTTGTTATAATCAAGAGTACTACATGAGACAAATAGTACATTTCTAAGTAGTACGATGTATTGAGGCAATACCACTATTGCACAATCTATGTTAAATGTGATGAACCTTATGTAAATTTAGTTCTTGACATCTATATGCAAATGACATTATTAATGGATAATTTTTCATGTGATATCATTAAATATGAATATATATTTTAGGTGTTCGATTTTCTTTCTAAGAATTGAGGAAGGTGAATGCTCATAAATTTGTGTTGGATCATACAACATAATTCATCAACTATCTCAAAAAATGCAACCTAATATAAAAATCGTTCGTAAAATGCAAGTTTACATTTTAAGATTGACTTCATATAAGGAATTCCTTGCTTTATGTGTGTTTCTTATGTGTGTGGGTTAAGTATACCACATATGCACATCAATTATTTGTGTATCTTATTTGGATTAGGTGTATCACTTATCTACATGAATTAATTACATCTATTATGTTTGGTCCTTAAACGTATGGGTTAATGGTGTCTCTTATGTGCATCACTTATTTAATTTTTATATGTCACTTATGTGCATGCGTTATGTGCATAGGTTGGATGTTTCAATAATGTAATGTCCCAAGTCTTCTGTGCAGACCTGAACACTCTTTAATTCTGCAATTTAAATTAAAAATTATGAAATTGAATTAATTCACAAAAAACCTTATCGGACAGGGAAAATTAGGGAATTCTTCTGGAAAATTTTGCAGGCAAAAAGAGTGAGCAGTGGGAAGCAACCAAAGAAATTCAGACATGGAATTCCCTCTCCCCTATCACATTTACATCTAGTGCCATTTATGGATTAGAATCCACACTACGGAATCCTACTACCACGCTTCTGGGAAACCAAATTGTGAAACTAAGGAGGGTAGTTCAGTCTGTTTCAACTAGGGGCTTCTGGAAAATTGAAGAGGGTTGTTCCAGCATTAATATAACATAATTAAATGGTTTGGATAGTTTTCTAAAGTTCTGAGAAGTTTTGGATGAAGTTGAGTTTTTTTGGTAGTTTTGGCCAAGGGAAACCCTGCGCAGAGGAGGATCCCAAAAGGTGGTACGACCCCCCCAAAAAAATAGTTATGGATCTGGGTATGGGAAGGTGTGCCTCTTAATGACCCATAGGAACTATCAGGGCTTAGTTTGAGTTAACATAACTTGTTTTACATCATTTTTAGCAAAACTAGTTATTAAAAGCTAGTAATCTAGCCACTAGTACAAAATGAGGAATTAGCTACTACGTGACTATAAATTCTAGTCACCACAGGTTTTTCAAGTGATTTACTACTAAATATGAGCAATTTTGATTAACCCAACTATAAGCGACTAAAATTAACGACTAATTTAGTCACCAGTTAACAAATATGACTAGATAATAAGTGACAGAGTTAAAAATGACTAACATAAGCGACTAATTTAGTCACGACATAAAAAATGACTAGCTAGAAGAATATGAATTAGTCATTTATGTTAGTCATTTTTTATTGTGTCATGGAATATTGCAATTTTGACAATAAAGTCAAAATTTTGTAAATTGTCTACTTTCTATTAGTAATATTGGTGCCATGCACCTCGATCTTCAGAGATCCAACAAAGCAATTGCACAAATTTTCTCTTGAGCATCTTTATCCTTGATGTACCATTGAAGCAAACCCCATTAATCGCGTTCCAAAGGAAAATTAGGGTCCTTATACGCAATTATGAATTATACTAGAACCAGTACCATATCAATACCTAGAAGCATCATAGCTAGTTGTTGGTTCTTCAATGTAAGAGTCCTTGCAAGTCCCATACTGAGGTGGTTTTCTAAATTTAGTATAGGTATTATGATCTGTGACCATCGAACTAGTTGCACCAGTCAACATAGCTTCACTAGGCTCAGTTCCTTTAAACATCGTAGCAGTTGATCCAATTATAATTAAACTAGGGTGCTAACCCAGAACCAGTCTCAGATCCATATGTAGTAGAAAGGTAGAGGCCCGACCCCATCTCCGAGTTTCATGTAAATATTTTGATTCCTCGACCTCTTATAGGCCTCATGACCTCTTTAGGTTAATTATTAATACAAGGGTCATATAACTTGTCCCCTTTTTAGTGACCAAAGCACATAATCACTAAAGGAACACTTCATGGATACAAAAATTCAACATGTCATAATGTCGATGAGAAGAAATTAACAATCATAAAAATAAAAAATAATAATTAAACTATTGATCCAAAGTATTAGCATATAAACGTTGTAACAAACACACGAGGAAAGGGTGAGATAACAAGGACAATACACAAAGAAAAAGATAGATAACAAACACGGAAAAACCAAGAAGATATCAATAATATCTATACTGCGTATATGTAGAATAAAAAATATTTTTAGTCCAAACATTTGTTACCTAATTTAAGGGTTTAAGCATCACTGTGGCAAGCTTTTGCATAACTCAAAAGTTGAGAGCTAAAAACTGGGGATATCAGAGTCACATAGCAGGAGGTAAAATCTTACATTTGAAGGAATGAGATCTTTATTAAGGGAACAAGGTTCCTTCCTTACATGGTTTCTTTTGTCGTTGGCGCTATTCCTCTCTCTTCCTGTACATGTAGGTTTCAATTCAATTTCTGAATGCATCTCCTTAAAAAAAAAATTAAATTATTGCTCTCTGTTTGACATTTTTACTTCGAGGGATTTCTTGTTCCATAAACGGCTTATCTTTGGTCCTTGTCTTCACATTTCCTTTCATATTGTTGATAACCATGTTTATATTATTGTTTTTTCATTGCTATGATTTATGGGATTACGAT
>LPNX010129122.1:634779-674778 GCA_001517045.1 Pseudotsuga menziesii
TTGATGTGTGCCATCAAGTTCTTCGGCACAGGCTCGTTTCCAGACATTTCAAAATCACGTTGAGATTACTAGAAAATACCGTGGCAAGGCTAATGTCAGGTATGCCTGGCATGGTACTTCTCGGAAGGGTTTAGCTGGTATTGTATTACATGGTTTTGGCCAAACCAGCACATCCAAGGCATCTTATGGCAATGAAGTCTATCTTTCTCCAGAAGATTGCTCACATGTCAGGTGTGTTAAAGTCTATCCAGTTATATACATTAGTGTGTCTGCCTTCAATTTGGGGAATATGGTTCAGCATGTTAGAAATTGTGTTATGTTTCCTGGATCTTCATTTGATGAGTTCTTTGTGGTTTGCAAAAAAAGTGTAATAGTGGCATTATCTTTTTGGTGATCTGCAGTGCCGGTAATTCAGATGTCGACGAAAATGGGTTACAGCACATGGTATTATGCCGAGTAATAATGGGAAACATGGAGCAGGTTCAACCTGGGAGCGAACAATTTCATCCTAGCAGTGAACATTATGACAGTGGTGTAGATGATATAACAAATCCAAAACATTTTATTATTTGGAGTACACACATGAATACTCATATTCATCCAGAGTACGTCGTGAGCTTTAAAGTCTCTACCCAAGAACAAGGTAATTTTCTTCGACCCTTTCTCATACTATGTGGATGAATTAGTCAACTTTGTTAAAAATTTTTTGTAAGTTTGCAAAGAAGCGGAGAGCTGAGATACTTAGAATCAGTTACAAGCTGATAGTCATGATTGGATATTGTATCTTTTTGTTGTTCTGAATAATAATTAGAATCAGTTACAAGCTGATAGTCATGATTGGATATTGTATCTTTTTGTTGTTTTGAATAGATCGTGTTGGATCAAAAGAAGATCATTATACAGATAGTATTTTGGGAACTACAAAACATTCAATGCTGGATGGTCCTTGGCAGCAAGAGATGGTAAGATTATCCGGTGGCTAGTTTATGATAATTATAATCGCCCAACTAGATTACTGATTGAAAATTTTGCCTTTGATGTTGAGAAGTTAGAAGAGGATTGATAGTGATTATAAATTGCTTGTTGTATTTGTTGTAGTTGGTAGTAGTATCATATGTAGCTTTCATCTTTATATACGCAAAATGAAATCCTACAGGAATATTGCATTATGAATTGTTGGAAGAATAATGAAAAACTTTTTTGATATTGTGAGTGGAAATGTTAATTGATTTTCTTTTTGGAAAACAAGCTGAGAATTTGTTTCTATTAAACTGAAAACTAAAACTAAAACTGGGTTCCACTGTCCGGGGACCAAGGAATATTGCATTATGAATTGTTGGAAGAATAATGACAAACTTTTTTGATATTGTGGGTGGAAATGTTAATTGATTTTATTTTTGGCAAACAAGCTGAGAATTTGTTTCTATTAAACTGAAAACTAAAACTAAAACTGGGTTCCACTGTCCGGGGACCAATATATATTAAACTCTATCTATAAATAAAAATCTCAATTACATAGCAAGGCACTAAGCAGGGGTAAATTGGTATTCATGATTCTCTTTGACTGGGTTTTCTGCCAAAGACTATCTAGTGCAAGCTTAATCTCAGTTTTTTGCATATTTCCTACTTCGAATTTTGTGCGTAGTCTGGGAAGCCATTCTGGGAAGCCATTCCCTGATTCATGCATTCATTTCTTTCCTAGCATTTAGAACCTCTTGCTTCAGGCCATCCATTCCCCTACAGTGTTGTTCACTTCTTTCCATATGTTTCAATCCTTTCCCTCTCATATTAGTGTCCTGCTTCAATGCCTATGCCTGTATCTTTAGCTGTGTAGCAAGCATTGTTGTCTTCTGGTCTTTCTACTCTAGCTCTTTATACAGAGTGTAATGGCAAGGATCCTCTTCATATGCTTATATCATCAGGAGTTAAACGACCCAATAATTATCCTTGGCTCAATGTGATGACTCCAAAAACAGGTTACAGATCTTTCTATCCTGATATGATATGCGCTGCAGTGCTACCACCTTCAATCCTCAAGTATTTAATTGTGCATAATACATTACATACATATGACTGAGTTTGTAGTTGCCATGAAGTTCTAAGTCCTCACTAAGATGCTGGCAGTTACCCTTTGTTATCCCTCAAATTACTCGGCCTTGCTTGGTATTTCTACTGTAAATCTCATACTGATGGCATGCTGTTTTATGTACTGTCCTTCTGCGCTGTGTTTTCTTTGGTCATATTTCTGCTTCCTGGTTTGTATGACCTGTGCACATGAAGTAAATTGGGTTCTGTACATTTACCAAGGATTTGGTTGTTCTCTCCCAAAGTTCTAATAATTCAACTCATCTTAAAATTATTTTGCTGTTTTGCTTTCCTACTAAATATATAAATTATTTTGTCTTCCCTAAAATGTTGACTTTCCTCATCTTCAACATGGTCAAACTTAGACATCTTGCACATTGATTATATTTTCTATAAACTAGTTCCCAAACCACTTCCGTGTGCAAGTCATTTTTTAATGCCCCAATGATAACATGTGTTTAGAATGCCTGAAGTGCCTCCTTTAAGGCACCGAAGAAATTGTTTATACCAAGTAAATGGTACTTTCAAGTATAAAGTTGTCGAAGGTATTGGAAGTTCGATTTAGTCTTTTAGACACCAATTTTTAATCCTTATTTTTTGTCTGTTAGAGAGACAAATTCCTTCTTCTTATCACCGTATTTAACTGATTCTGTACATACTGGTTTTGCCCTTAATACCTGCCCCAGTGCCTAGATTTTGTTCCCTTCTTCAGTCTCTTTTTCGCCATGCTTTCCAACAGACTATCCATGGATATAGATACTAAGTTACTTTAATTGTTTATCTCTTTTCTAGTCCTTTAGAGTAGGATGCTGGCTCTTAACCAATCTGCCATAGGTGGAGGAGCTTAAACTATTTAAGTAGATTGATCTCTTTCATGATCATATTTGGTGACATGGTAGTTGACTAATATAGGTAAGTCAAGGCCTCTTTAATCTTGTTTACAGTAGATACATTCATATGAGTCTCTGGAGTAATCTCATTCTAAGGTTTTTCACTATTAGGATCTTGGCCTGTGGGACAAACTACAGAAATATATCTTCATTTTTGAGCTGGCTTTTCTTCTGCTAGGTTTCTCTCATTCTTAGCTTGCTTGGATCCACCTTTTTAAGTTCTTCAAATGTTACTTTTACTGTATAGTTCAAGAACTGATACTTTCTATCTGAATAAGGAAATTATATGCTTGATCATGCTGTTTCATGATCAAG
Organism: Pseudotsuga menziesii; assembly: GCA_001517045.1. Classification (NCBI taxonomy): domain Eukaryota; kingdom Viridiplantae; phylum Streptophyta; class Pinopsida; order Pinales; family Pinaceae; genus Pseudotsuga; species Pseudotsuga menziesii. The sequence continues at coordinate 638,070 of LPNX010129122.1, forward strand.
CATATAAGAGGATTTACCTTATCAATCAGTTTAACTTACTTTTATGCTTTTGGAATATCTCTAGACACTCTTGCTGTTGCTTATTGTTTGAGTGTACTCTTTTATTGTTTTTGATACAGTGATGCCATTGGGCTTTGAAATCCTTTCACGAAGGATTCTTCTTTGGACTATGAGAATGATAGTGATGAAGAATGGGAAGAGGTACTCATCACTAAATCTTTTTGGTAAGAGTATTTGTAGTATTTTTATTAGCTTTAGTTACAGGGAAAATTGTACATAGCTTTCAGGAATTAGTTTATCATAAATACTAGTTACTGGTAAGTTGTAATAGTAATAATTATGTAGTTTGTAGATTGATATCTATCATAAATTTGTTTGAATATCATCATTGTCAAGCAATAACAACTTCTGAAAGGGTGCTAGCTCAATGGTAGAGTGCCTGCCTAATTATAGGCATGAGGTTGGTGGTTCGATTCCTCCGTGCCCTATCATAAATTTGTGACTACAAAAACGACTAAATTCGCATATATACGACTATTAGTAGCTAATTTCCCGTATCTTAGTCATATTTAGATTAGTCATTAATATGTTAAATCTAGTAGTTTATTTAGTCGTATATTTGGTCATTAATGGTTGCAATCAGTGACTAAATCAACGACTAAAACAATGACTCACTCAGTGACTAAATCAATGATTAAATCCGTGACTAAATCAATGACTAAATCATTAACTATCAATGACTAAAACAATGACTAAATCAATGACTAAATCATTGACTATCAATGACTAAATCAGTGACTAAATCAATGACTACTAAGTTAAGCTATTAATGACTAGTGAAATACGACTAGCTATAAGATAGTGGTAATTTGCTACTATTAGTCACCGACTAAAAAATAGTCGTTTATAGCCTGATTTTAGTCATTTTTTTAGTCATTAATTTCTCATTTTCTACTAGTGAGCTAGGGTCTAAAAAGAGCAGTTAAATCATCTCAAATTCATTTATGTAATACATAAGAATTGTTAAAAAGGTAAATATCAGATCTATAAACATGTAAACTCTCTTCAATCACTCCCCAACATGGCATATTTCTTATATCACTCATATTCATTTTCCCCCATACATTGATAAAATAGTCCTTATTGGCGAAACTGAGACAAGATTATTTATAGGCAGAGATGTTTCGACCTGATAAATGTAATTTTCAGAATATTATGACACTAGAGAATAGGAATTACATAATGGACTGACCATTATAAGGATGCTCCAAAAATAAGGGGCAGGAGGCCCGGATCATGACCAACAAGGGGCTGTGAGCATAGGTGAAGCATAGGATTCACTGGAGCTTGACCTGAACTTGATGGAGCCTGAAAATGACTCTGATAATCCTGCAATGTCTGAAAGCTAGTTCTCCACACCTGTAATGGAAGAGAAGAGGATGGAAGGAGAGGGGAATGGAAGGCTGGGGCTCATCTCCCAGTAGTTTGAGGCACAACATTCAGAAGTAACACTCACATAAGAATCAAGCAATAAAATCATCAACCAAACTGAATAATGTAGTTGGAATACTTATTTTATAGAATTAATGTTGACCTGTTGAGCAAGTCACTTGGCTTGGTGACCTGTGAGAATAGGTCACCCATGAGTGGAAATAATTTCCTTGCTTTACTTTGCTTTGACTTTCCTTCTTTTTTTGTTTTATCTTGCTTTTCTGTTTTATCCTGCTTTTTGGATTTATGCTGCTTTTCCTGAAATATTCCTCTTTTCTCATTTTTGGCAATATTTTTGGACTCTAGTGCTTAATTGACTTCTACTCCAAGTAATTCCTCCAACCTTATCCACTAATTTGAATTGGTGGGCCACTTTCTCCATTTATTCAGGATAACAAATAAAAATATTAATTGCACCAATAATATTAAATGCTTGTTGGAGCAGGGTCCCGTAGCTACAGAAGAAGCTGCTAGTTTAGCGGAGAGATAAGTTTTGGCGAAAAGAAGATAAGACAGAGCTACGACGCTGTAGCACGTTTCCAGCTGGAGAGCAGAGCTAGAAACCATGACTTTTAAGATAGAAAAGTCAAGAAAGGCAATGGTACCTGAGCGTCCGAGAAGAGAGAGCTCAACCACTGCATTGAAGGCAGTAGCGAAAGACAGGAGGGCTCAGTGACCCTCATAAAGGAGAAGGAGCAACGAGGCTGAAGCATTGAAGGCGAAGGACAGAAAAGCGAAGCAGTGCATAGTACCCATGATCAGTGCCGGGAAGCATGGAAGACTACAGAGAGATGTGGTGTGACGAAAAGCAGCTACCTCAAGTACAGATATGGCCGACTGTCACTAGTTAGGGTTTTGGGTTACTGTTGGGACAGGCCCACAGTGTTGTAATGGCGAGACCTTCGGGCTGCCTATAAAGGGATATATTTTGTATTGTAAAAGGGTTGGTTAGTTAGTTGGTTCATTCAGTTGTTAATGTTTATAGATTGTTAGATTGTTGTAAAAGCCTAGATCTGGTTCTGTTATTAGCGGTAGCAATCTTACTGTAACCAGTAGCTGGCTTATAGAGTATGCATGTAACGATCTGCAGGGATCGAAAGAGAGGGAAGAGTATATTGTAGGAGAGCAATGTAGAGAGAGAAGAGATCTAAGAGAGAAGATCTTGAGTTGCATATGCGGTGCAGCAGAACTATGTTTTACCTTCCCCTGAGCTATAAGAAAACACAGTTCTGTGGACGTAACTTCCATTCTGGAGGTGAACCACGTTAAAATCAAGTGTTATGTGATTGGTTTATCTGTTATGTTTACTTATGCAATTCTCAGTCATTTCATGGACTTTGTTTACAGTTTAATGAATGAATGTGTTAATCAGTTCATAGCAGTATAGAAGGATAAACATAAGTTAAAGACTTTGGCATGTTGTATATGGTTCATTTATGCTTTGCGTAAAACAGTCTCTATTGCAGTATCGAATAGCCTTGTATGTTAAGTCTTGCATGTCGACATGAGCAATGCTAAGTGCGCTAAGCCGCGGAGGTAGGATATCATAGAGAGGTGATACCGCACCGACAGAGGAGCTGCGGTGCGCGATACCGCTGGTTGAGGACTTAGCGTTGGGCAAGAGCTGCGTGTCGCACAGTGCGCGGCGATGCGATAAGGCCGGAGATATCGCGAGAGAGGGAAAGCGCGTGCCACAGGATAGGACTGCGCGACGGTGTAAAGGAATATCTAGTGGCTAGAAGAGCTACGAGACGAGGAGATCACGTGACGCGAGCAGGAGATCATGCGACGCGCAGAGAGAGAGACCTCGTAGCTAGGGGAACTGCGAGCCGCTAGTGGGATCGCCACAGAAGCTGGTCCAAGACACTTGAGTCCTTGGCCAACCCATTAGAGTCACTTTGGGTGAGACTTCATGCCACTTTGCGGTCTGTCGCCAAAAGGGCCAGTGATCTAGGGGTGCTGTTGGTTGATTATAGTAAACCTGGGTCTGCCCATCGCAGCCAACAAATGGTTTCGTTACCGGTTTTGAACAACTGAGCGCTAATGTTCTATTAGCATCCCACTAGAGAAGAGTTTCACCAGTGGCTGGATTCAAACTTAAGGGAGTTTTCCAAGAAAGAAAATCGGAGCCCTAAACTGAGCACAGAGGACTGGTTACAAAAGCATATAGCTTCAGATATACACGCGATATTTTTTGCAACCTATGGAAACGAGCTTTACGACTGGTTATCAAAGTTGACAGATAGGAACATATTCAAGAAGAAAAGAAACATCGTCTGGACACCGGAGCTGATTCAGACCGTGCAGAGACTCGACAATCCCATCACGAGAGCAGTGGACTTCTGGCTTGCGAGTGTGCTAGGAGGCTTCGTCACAGAATTTGCAGTTGACCAGAGAAAAAGCTTCAGCAAGGCTGAGCGGTAATTCTTCAAAGGATATCGTGGTAAGTACCTAAAATCTCTAAACTTGTCCATTAAGATGCTGCTACATGAAAAAGGAGTAACGGACATCATTTCAGATGAATAAGTAAAGATAGTAATGTCACAAGAGTTTGAAAGTGATTTTGATGACATTGGACGAACACGTAGTGGCAAGAAATATAAAGTAGCTTTCGGCTCTCTTGTATTTGGAGATAGTTCAAACAATATTAGACAACCAAGTCCTAGTACCACAGAAGAACCAGAGGGGGGTACCCCTTACCATCCCTATACCCCACAGAAATAGACCGGGACTCAATCCCGTAGGTACTCCATCCAGTAGCTCACAGACAGTACCTACTACCGCTACATCACCTTCACCTACACCGCCGAGTGGTAGTAATCCAGTCAATCAGAACCTACCGCAGAGAAGTAGAATGGGAGATGATATGAAGCTACCTACCTTTAAGGGTATAGGGGCAGAGGACCTGGAACAACATTGGTTTCTATGTGAAGCCATGTGGACCATTAAAACAATCAACGACGATAACCTTAAACTTGTACAGTTGGTCACCACACTCAGAGATCGAGCTTTAACATGGTACATAAAGTATACCACAGTACCCAAGACACTTGCCCAGGTCAAGAACACCATGATTAAAGAATTCAAGAAACCTAAGTCTGAATCTCAGTGCATTACAGAGCTCAAGGATATTAAGCAGTTACCATCAGAATCAGTATGGGACTTTGACCAGAAATTCAAAGCTCTTATAGACCAAGTAAGTTTTGAGTTTGCGCCGGAGTAGCATAAGGAATGGTTTATTGCAGCGCTGCTCCCTCACATCAAATTGCCACTAATGCAGCAGAAACTCCAGACGCAGGATGACGCGTTGGAGATGGCGATGAAGCTAGAAGCTTCACCTTTAGCAGAAACTAGTGTAGGCATGACAACTCTACAGAACTAGTTGGCCAACCTCACGTTACAGATACACGAACTTAAGAAAGGAAAAGAGGTTATGCAAGACATATGGTGCTTACGATGTAGAGCACAGGGTCATACCAAAGAAAACTGTCCAGTATTTGCAAAATATTTAGTGTCAAGGGCTCCTAACCCCTTACCACGAACGCAAGGGCCATGGTGTGAAATATGAAAAACATAGGGACATCCGCCTCAGCAATGCCCTTTGCTTTAGAAGTATGTACAGACACCTAAGAACCTATACTGTGTCTTCTGCAGCTCTGTCGGACATGATGAATAGGATTTCCGAGCCTATGAGCTCATGTTAGATAGAAAACATGACATGTACAGAGTCCAAGCAGAAACATAGGGTCCAGCAGCAGGACCACAGCCTGATCCAACTTATGGTGGCCGTGGAGGAGGATTCAGAGGACGAGGCCGTGGAGGAGGCTTTGCACGAGGAGAAGGATTTGGCAGAGGAGAGGGTTTTGGCCGTGGTCGCGGACCAATCACTTGTTATAACTACGGAATTGTAGGACACTATGCTAGGGACTGTCAGAGCCCCACTACTACTTGTAACTACTGCAAATCTTATGATCATACCATAGAGGAGTGTCCTACCTTGATAGCTAAGATCAAAGACCCTAAGCTAGCAGTACACCAGAACATCCAGCTTATTGCTGCTGAGCAGGCAGAGCCAGAACCAAAAGTTAACATTGTGACTCGTAGTGGTGCTTCCACCAGAGGGACATCGCGGGAGACCGAAAAGAACACAAGCTAAGAGTGGGTGCGCAGAGCTCCTAGTAAAGCAACAGCACTCGACCTACAGAAGAATAAAGAGACATTTCATGAAGCCAAGGATTCCTTTGATGAACCTACGCAATCAGGATCACAGGTACCGCCGTCTAGGGGTGTACCGCAGCAAGCACCTTGTGGCGATAGCCCAGAACAGATACCGCAGGCTACCACATCGGGAAGATGCGACGAGGATGAATCGACAGGAAGTGTACAATCCTTCCTTCGCAGTTGCTTGAAACTCGTGAGAAATGAAAAATCTATCGGCAAGCTATAGCGCATCATAGATCAGTGTCAGCAACCCTCTCTCTCGGGCAGTGCACACCGCGCTGTTCATAATATTACAAGACATACAAGGACCGGAAGAGAGATGAAGCTCACAGCACAGATTGGAGAGTTTGAAATGGATGAAGTCATCTTAGATATAGGATCAGAGGTGAATGTTCTAACTAAGCAGACATGGGAACAGATGGGTAGCCCTCAGTTAGTCAGATCACCTATCCACCTGAGATTATCTAATTAGCAGTGAGTATCACCCTTGGGTCGACTACCGCATGTTCCAGTTGACATTGACGGAGTTCGCAGTTTTGTGGACTTCGAGGTTAGAGAAATCATTGGCGACAGTCGACCGTATCCAGCATTATTAAGTATCAATTGGGCGATCGGTAGCAAGGCTGTCATTGACCTAAAGAGAAGACAAATGACCTTTGAGGATGTGCAGATCCGGGTCATCGCACCGCTGGATCCTCACCAAGGTCCTAGATACATCAAACCTATCCGAGCAGAGGAGGAGGAACATAACATGGATAGTCTCTACCAGATGAATGCGAACCAGAACGACTACATCAATCCAACCGCAGAAGGGAACATTAGTTGGCGATGCGACAACTCATGCGCATCGGATTCTGATATTGGTCTAGAGAACTGGCAGAACAGACTTTACGAAGTCTTAGCACGCAGATGTGCATTTATGAGTAAGTCATTGCGATGGATTGGCGCAAAGATCACTGAGATTCCATCATATCATGGTCTAACAGATATTCAGGACTTCCTTGAGCAGTTTGAGCAACAGATTCCTTACGAGCAGAGGAACGCAGCTATGGACCTTGCAGTACGAGCCACACCTGCAAGATGGTGGTATGCGCATAAAGAGAATATCGCATCATGGGAGGATATTAAAAGACTGATGGCGATCAGATTTTCTGTCGATAGAGAGTATGTCCAACAGAAGTACACAGGTGAAACTGATCCCAGGGCACACATTCAGACATGTGAATAGAACTGGTCAGACATTCCCAAGGATGAATGGGTTCACAGATTCATTCACACATTAGACACAGTTCCAAGGGACTGGTACACAGAGACTGAGTTGCGCAAGGGGACGACCACATGGTCACTTATGACAGACAGTTTCCTACTCACCTTTGCGTTTGAATTAGAACATCTGAGTGTTGCTCAGGCCCTAGACATAATCAAGATCAAGATATTTGAGGACTGTACCATCTCAGTGCAGGCTCAACCTGAGTGGGCCATCCAGTTGCAAGACGCGCTTGAGTGCTATAACTTCACAGCAAAGCCAGACAATGAAGATAAGGATGAGGATGAGGATCCTCGCAACACCAACATTCCAGAGTCAGAAGGGACTCGCGATGTTGGGGGACCACAGTTATAGATTCCAGCAATCACCGAACCCATCAAGATTAAAAAGATCAATATTGGCACAGACGCAGAACCTAAGTTTGCCTCTATTGGAGACTATTGGAACGATGAAACAGTTGGATAGATTACAGATTTGTTACATGACTATCATGACCTATTTCCCACCAAGTTCACAGAGATGAAGGGAATAGTTGGAGACCTGGGAGTTATGAGGATACCATTGAAGGAGGATGCTAGACCAGTTAAGCAGCGCCCATATAGATTGAATCTGCGCTACAAAGAAAATGTAAAGGACGAAATCGATAAGATGCTAGCAGCAGGCATCATTGAGCCGGTAGAAGAAAGTGAATGGGTTAGCCCCATGGTCGTACAAGAAAAGAAAACAAAAGGAGACATCAGGATCTGTGTCGATCTGCGCAAGCTCAACGATGCATCGCTTCACGATCCATTTCCGACACCATTCACTGATGAGGTATTAGACAACGTGGGAGGACAGGAGGTCTAAACCTTCATTGATGGCTTTTCAGGCTACCATCAGATCAGAATACATCCAGAAGATCGATCCAAGACCACCTTTGCAACAGAATGGGGCTCGTTCCAGTATACGGTAATGCCCTTTGGTCTTAAGAATGCACCAGCTATATTTTCTAGAGTATTCATTGATGTATTTAAAGAATACATCCATAAATTCTTAGAAGTATATTTTGATGATTGGACTGTATTTGGACTAATCGACAAGCATATAGGAGACCTAAGACTGATGTTAGAGAAATGTAGGCAATACCAGATTTCTCTAAACTTGAAGAAATGTATATTTTGTGCACCATTTGGTATTTTGTTGGGTCACATTGTTTGCAGACAAGGCTTGATGGTAGATCCCGCGAAGATTGCCATCATTGTAAACCTTCCAGCACCCAACTCAGTCAAGCAACTGAGGACAGTACTTGGTCATACGGGGTACTACAAAAAGTTCATCAAGGGCTACGCAAAGATTACAACACCAATGGAGAAATTGCTAAAGAAAGATGTAAAATTACTATGGAATGAGGAATGCCAGCAGAGTCTAGACACACTTAAAGAAAAGATGGTTACAACACCCATCTTAGTATTTCCAGACTGGACTAAGCCATTTCATGTACATGTGGATGCGTCTGGCATCGCATTAGGGGTTGTTTTAACACAACCAGGAGAAGGGGACATTGACCATCCTATCGCATACTCCAGCAGAAAGCTCTCGATAGCAGAAAAGAACTACACCACAACTGAAAGAGAAGGCCTAGCTATGGTGTACGCACTCCAGAAGTTTAGGCACTACCTATTGGGTGCCTTGTTTAAGATGTTCACTGACCATTCCGCCTTGAAGTATTTGGTCAATAAGCCAGTGTTATGGGGGAGAATCTGTAGATGGTTACTCCTCTTTCAGGAGTATGATTTTGAAATCATCGTGAAACCAAGAAGACTGAATTCCGGACCTGATCATCTGTCGCGGATAGACTCAGGAGAAGAGCCAAGTAACCTAGACGACAATCTGCCAGATGCGCCACTGTTTTCCATCCAGATCGCTGATGAGTACTATGCCGATATTATTCAATTTCTCACTACAGGAGTAGCACCTGATGAGTTTACTAAGCAGCAAAAGAAGCAGTTGGTTGTTAAAGCAGCACACTTCACCCTCATCGCAGGACACCTATACAAGTTAGGTCCAGATGAAGTTCTGCGCAGATGTGTGATGCCGCATGAAAAAGGCACTATTATCAAAGAGGCACATTCAGGAACCGCAGGAGGTCACTTCGCAGGAAAGCCGACTGCGCAGAAAATCCTGGAGGTAGGATTATGGTGGCCTACGTTGCATAAGGACACCAAGGACTTTTTCCGATGCTGTGATATCTGCCAAAGGGTAGGAAAACCCTCATGACGCGATGAAATGCCGCTGCAACCACAGGTCACGTTATGCGCATTTGACAAATGGGCTATAGATTTTGTGGGTCCTATCAACCCACCAGGAAAGCGCACTGGTATGAGATATATTATCACGGGAACAGAGTACCTCACCAGATGGGAAAAGGCCAAAGCAGTAAGAAATTGTGATGCTGCTACAGCCGCACAGTTCCTTTTTGAAAACATCATCAGTAGATTTGGATGCCCAGTAATTTTGATGAGTGATCAAGGCACGCATTTTTTGAACAACACTATTGAGGCATTGACAGAAGAATTCCAGATTCAACACCATAAGAGCACTCCCTACCACCCCCAGGCTATTGGTACGGTGGAGGCCTTTAATAATATTTTAGAAAATGCTCTTACTAAGATCTGCAATAGCCAGAGGAATGATTGGGACCTCAGAGTTAACGCTGTATTATGGGCGTACAGGACTACATGCAAGAAACTCACGGGACACACACCTTTCAGCTTGGTGTATGGACAGGAGGCTATTATTCCTATGGAGTATATTCTTCCCAGTTTAAGAATCGCTCAGATTACCGGGATAACTGATACAGACACAGTGGAGGAAAGGCTAGCACAGCTGCTTGCCTTAGAAGAAGACATATTCATCGCCGGATTCCATCAGAAAGTGCAGAAGGCACGAGAAAAAGCTTGGCATGATAGACACATTAAGAATAAGACTTTCCAGATCGGAGACCTAGTGCTCCTCTATGACAGTAAATTCATTAAGTTTCCAGGGAAGTTCAAGACACATTGGATGGGGCCATATCAGATATAGCAAGTCACAGAGGGAGGTGCCGTTCAGCTCAGCCAACTGAATGGGGAGCTTCTGCCCACATGGATTAATGGCAGTAGGCTTAAGCCCTATAATGATAGCCACCTCACCTCTTAGCCCTAGCTTAGCCAGTCATGGTGGTGCAGATGTCCAGTGTAGTTGAAAGGAGGCATTGCACCGGGAACTAGTCTACACCGGCAGGTATTATTCTAAGGATGAGGAATCGCATCAGAACGATTCAAATTAAAAAAAAAAAACGAGTAGTATTGGTTTATGCAGGTGATGCAGAGTCGCATCGCGGCAGTGCGATGTTTCCACGTGCCATGTACTTAGTTTTGCAACCGACAAAGGGCTAGTCAAGTCAGCATCTGACAGGTAGTTAATGAGGTAATGACCGGTATATCTTACCGTAGATTTGGTAGCAGTATAATAAATTTTTCCAGATTTGGAAAATCTCCGACGAGACCGGCGCCTGTGCACACATGTTCTGAGGGAAATTCGATCGGATTTCCTCATTTATTAAGGATTGGACGACGGGTGTGGTCTTGTCCAGGCATTAATGACGACTGACGGGTTCAGTCTAGATGACCGTTGCGTCCGGGATTATCGTATTGGGCATAACAACAGAAAGTATTCAATTGGGACGGTTACCTTTGCAGAAAACCCGAGAGCTGTAGAGTGCATTGTTTAGAATTCCCTGTGAAGAGCTAAGTTTGTTACAGAGTGCTGTGATTTTTAGACGTTGCAACTAGTGCACGTCCACCAGTTTCTACTGAGTGGGTTATGTCTGAGGATGAACCTATAGCAAACATTTTGAGAAGATTTCAACGTCACGGCCTTGCAGGAGCTATGACGACGCCACCAAAGGGTGCTCCGCCAAGTTCGTCACAGCCCAGACACCAACCACAGATGAGGATCCAATCTCAGGTCAATGATGAATCCGGTTCAGAGCAAGAGGAAGAAGTTCATAGTGGAACAAACTACATGATACCACGAGTTGAAGGCGCACCAGAGCCAAGAATTCCTAAGAATGCTAAGTATAATGTTCCCATACCACCCATTGATTCTCGAGTAAAGGAAAATGGAGATCTAGTAGGATATGCTGCTGTTGTTAAATTTGTAGATTATAACCTGGGAGATGGTAAGACATATCCTCAGTTCAAGCTGGACAGCTATTTAAATATTGAGAAAAACCTAAGGACAGGGAGAGATGAATATGTTCCCCTGCCACATGTTCAGATTCTTGAGCGGTCAGGTCTGCTCAATTTGCTGAGATTACCTCATTTTGGACGGGGTGCAGAGGTTAATGCCGTGGTGCACATTTTACTCTCTTGCGTACATGGAGGGTACCTCTGGCTAGGTAACAAGGTCGACCTGAACATTGATTTGATACATCGTATCACCGGCCTGTCCAAGACGGGTAAACACCCTGACATACATATAGCAGGAAAAACCAAGGACTCCAAGTTACCACAAGCCCTAGTAACTAAGTATCAGCTATAGAGAGGAGGACGGGCTTATGAAATTTCAAGCATACCAAATGAGACACTTAGATTCACCGCCAGTCTGCTCGCGGGCAGACTGCTAACCAAGGTTTGACCAAAGGAAGTTACAGGATCCGTAATTCACCTTGCCATACAGGTCACAGAGGGGGAACAGTTCAATTGGTCTCTATTCTTATTAAATATGCTGCAAGCATATTACTTGGCAGCTCAGGATGAAGCCAACCACCCTTTCCATTTCTTGTGGTTGCTTATAATTTGTGCATTTGTCGGATGGAAGGAGCCGCCCCATACCCAGTTTCCGCAGATAGCAGGTGGCGCGCCCAGAGGAGTGCGCTATGCCAGCTTATGGGAGACCAACCGCCCAGCCAAGAAAACGATCAATACGATGGTATTCCATGACTACTATAAGTTGTTGATGAAGGTCATTCAAGAGACACCACGGCTCAGCACGGAGACTGTGGACATATACGATAGCTGGCTTAATTTCATGGTAGACAACCATTTAATCTATTTGCGACCGAAAAGGACTAAGCGGGATGATTAGGCTCCTGGCTCATTTAGAATGATAGCACGGGACGTCGAAGCAGTCACAAGAGACTTCGACGACCAATGGAAGCAGGAATATGAAGATACCGCACCACCATCATCAGACACTGCACAGACAGAACACCAGGACAAGGACAAAGATACCATAGACACCCAGACGCAATCTTCAACAGAAGCACCACCACTAAGGGAAAAGAGGAAACCTTCACAGCAAGTGCCACCAGAGGCACAGACGGCAAATACTGGAGAAGAAGGGCCACCAGAGACACAGCAGAAGAAAAAACAGAAAACCTCAAAGCCAGTTCTGAAGACCGCATTGACAAACGATGACTATGAACTCATCGCAACAAGGACGTGTGACACATTGAAGGACTCACTTGACGCGATGAAGGAGTCACATGAAAAGAGACAGAGCGCAGTCGAAAAGCAACTCCTAGACTTAAAAATGATTACAGAGAAGAATGCCATGAGGTACATTCCACCTATAAAGACGACCACCGGAGAAACCTCGGCACCGCTGATGTCCCGCCAGGAAAGCTTAGCAAAAGATCGCCTCAATACTGTGTTAATTCCACCAGGGAGTATCTGATTCCCTGCCACAATGAAGGACCCACCAGTTCAGTTTAGACAATCCATCGAGGTTAACCTTGTAGAGTTTCATATTGACCAATTGCAAATGATCCAGCAGCAGTTAGGCGCAGAGCTCAAAAGTAGAGAGCTCGATACTTACAAATAGAATACGCAGCTGAAGCAATAGAATGGAGCACTTGCTATCAGTGTTCAGAAAAAGGCAGACGAAGTACGAACATATGAGGAAAGAGAGCAAGATATTTCTCAATTTTTGCAGAGCATTGCATTGGAACTGCCCCAATGTAACATTGAGTTCGCCTTACCAGTTCCGCAGAAGCTAAGAAGAGTAGCAGACAGAACAAAGGTTCTGGAAGAAACTGTGACTAGGATGGACGAAGAAGTGGCCAGGATGAAGGCAGACCACGAGGTGCAGATCGCTGAGCTTGAGGCTCGCATACGAGACACCTCCCAGGTAGACCAGAAAGCACGAGTAGAAGCCCTTCGACTCACTTCTGCGTAGATGCAATCTCGCATCGACGAAGCACGGTTAGTACTAACCGATGCAACGAACACATGGGCCGAGTTAGATGAGCCACCGGAGAAAGTAGAAATCCAGCAAAGTATTCAGCAGATAGAGAATACTGCAGCGGCAATGAAAGAAGAAATTAAGGGCTTGGCAGCTCTTCAAAAGATGAGGAAGACAAAGGAGATGAACTGTTTGCAGTAGGAAGCATAGCAATTAAGAACCAAGGAGATGTACATTAATGACCTGCTTCAACCATATCAAGAGCAAATTGCAGAGATAGTCGATATGGTTGAACAGAAAATGAAGGAGTTCACTACCACTAGAGAGGAAACTAACGCCACAGAAGACACTAGTATTAGTCAAGCTTTGCTTGACTCGGCACAAGAGCATGTCGAAGTGATGCAGAAGGAAGTCACAGGACTTCGTGACAGGTTGCAGAGGGCTTCACAGGAAGCCAAGGCAAAGCTACAGCAGGAGAAGCCCGCTAGAGGTGGATCGAGGGAGAGCCACAAGTAAGTGTTAGGGGACTGTTGGAGCAGGATCCCGCAGCTACAGAAGAAGCTGTTAGTTTAGTGAAGAGATAAGTTTTGGCGGAAAGAAGATAAGACAGAGCTACGACGCCGTAGCACGTTTCCAGCTGGAGAGCAGATCCGGAAACCATGACTTTTAAGATAGAAAAGTCAAGAAAGGAAACGGTACCTGAGCGGCCGAGAAGAGAGAGCTCAACCACTGCATTGAAGGCAGTGGCGAAAGACAGGAGGGCTCAGCGACCCTCATAAAGGAGAAGGAGCAACGAGGCTGAAGCATTGAAGGCGAAGGACAGAAAAGTGAAGCGATGCATAGTACCCATGATCAGTGCCGGGAAGCATGGAAGACTACAGAGATCTGTGGTGTGACGGATAGCAGCTACCTCAAGTACAGATATGGCTGACTGTCACTAGTTAGGGTTTTGGGTTACTGTTGGGACAGGCCCACAATGTTGTAATGGCGAGACCTTCGGGCTGCCTATAAAGGGATATATTTTGTATTGTAAAAGGGTTGGTTAGTTAGTTGGTTCATTCAGTTGTTAATGTTTATAGATTGTTAGATTGTTGTAAAAGTATAGCTCTGGTTCTGTTATTAGCGGTAGCAATCTTACTGTAACCAGTAGCTGGCTTATAGAGTATGCATGTAACGATCCGTAGGGATCGACAGAGAGGGAAGAGTATATTGTAGGAGAGAAATGTAGAGAGAGAAGAGATCTAAGAGAGAAGATCTTGAGCTGCATATGCGGTGCAGCAGAACTGTGTTTTACCTTCCCCTGAGCTATAAGAAAACACAGTTCTGTGGACGTAACTTCCATTCTGGAGGTGAACCACGTTAAAATCAAGTGTTATGTGATTGGTTTATCTGTTTTGTTTACTTATGCAATTCTCAGTCATTTCATGGACTTTGTTTACAGTTTAATGAATGAATGTGTTAATCAGTTCACAGCAGTATAGAAGGATAAACATAAGTTAAAGACTTTGGCATGTTGTATATGGTTCATTTATGCTTTGCGTAAAACAATCTCTATTGCAGTATCGAATAGCCTTGTATGTTAAGTCTTGCACGTCGACACGAGCAATGCTAAGTGCGCTAAGCCGCGGAGGTAGGATATCACAGAGAGGTGATACCGCACCGGCAGAGGAGCTGCGGTGCGCGATACCGCTGGTTGAGGACTTAGCGTTGGGCAGGAGCTGCGTGTCGCACAGTGCGCGGTGATGCGATAAGGCCGGAGATATCGCGAGAGAGGGAAAGCACGCGCTGCAGGATAGGACTGCGTGATGGTGTAAAGGAATATCTCGCGGCTAGAAGATCTGTGAGACAAGGAGATCACGTGACGCAAGCAGGAGATCGCACGACGCGCAGAGAGAGAGACCTCACAGCTAGGGGAACTGCGAGCCGCTAGTGGGATCGACACAGAACCTGGTCCAAGACACTTGAGTCCTTGGCCAACCCATTAGAGTCACTTCGGGTGAGACTTCAGGCTGCTTTGCGGTCTGTCGCCGAAAGGGCCAGTGATCTAGGGGTGTTGTTGGTTGATTATAGTAAACCCGGGTCTGCCCATCGCAGCCAACAATGCTCCATAATTATTTATTGCAAGTGGGTATAAACTATGGATAAATTAAAATGCACACTCCTAATTAATTAATTTCCTCACCTTAACCCCTCATTAATTATTTAATTCAATCTGTCACTAGGATCCATGGGGTTCAATCTACTTCATGGTGCTGTCAAAATGGGAACATGGCAACTAATGTGTAGAAGTTTGGTTTGTGAAAGGTTGGAGGTATGTGGGCTATGACTGCATCACCTCTGTCTCTATATTTTTTCGTCATTTTGTTGTCGCTCCACCTTAGTATTATACTTGGCATCGATGCCGCAAAGAGAGTGCATGCAACATTTTTCATCCTTAGCCTCATCATTATCATCCACTTCCTTTCCATCCTCATCATCATCATGATCCTCATCATTGTTTTCATTGTCCTTGTCATCATCATCATTCTCATTGTTTGTCATCATAATTCTCATCCTCATTGCTGACGTTTTCAAACCAATTAAGATGGTTCTTACAGTCCAATCCATGATCCAAGATCAAAATATAGAGTCATACACCATACATTTTGCTCTATGGATCATGGGCCATGCCAAGGGATCCTAACCATCACGTGAGTCTGATGTAAAGAATCCTTTAATTACAAGTGGGGCATGATTTCCATTTTGATACTTACAACATCCAGGATGGTTCTTGGAGCCTAATCCATGATGTTACATCAAATATTATGTTATTAGGACATGAAATTATCTCAAGGTCTCATGGCCCATACCATCACATAGGTCCTACATAAAGAATATTTAGCTTATGATTAAGACATTTAACATTTTTAGTATTTTCATGTTGTGGATGGATTTAGAAGCTTATGCTATGGTATAGGGCCAAAACATACGGTCTTAAGCAATACAATTTTCTTTTGAGACTCATGGGCCATTCATAGGGTCTTGAGCCATCATGCATGCCCTAATTTTTGGCACTAATTTTGGATTTATAAAATTCCATCTAGTGGATTTGATTTGAGTACTTGTTCTAGATACTAACGTCGAAGCTTACTATGTTAGTGTCTTGGTTAGGTGAATTAGGTTTGTTAGTGCATAGTTTATGGGGTAGTGGGTTAGGATTAGAGGGATACCGTCTTAAGGTGCTAGTGGGTATAATTTCGTATTGTTCCTCCATATTGATTTAATGTTGGAATTTCTCTTGATTTAATGTATCTCAAACAATATTGTTTCCACTCCATTATGTCCTATTGTTATCGGATAAATCTAGTCAAGTAGACTCAAGCTAGATCTCCCTAGTCCAAGTGGATCTAGAACAAATCAAGTACATAATACAATCTACTTTCCTAGATCAAACAGAAATGCAAGTTAACAGATAGATCACCTACCTGAGGTTTGCAAATCCTCTTCTCTCTTTGTTGATCCAAGCTCCAGAGCATTCAGATCTTGAGCTACAAAATCATGTAGAGGAAGTGGAAACAAGAAAACAGTACATGTGTATCCAAACATGAATTTATATAAGCTAACAATTAAGGAAGAAATCTCTAAACATCATTAACACAACAATGTTTATGGAAGAGATTTGTATTACTATAATTAAGGAGATACATAGAATTACACAAAGAAGGAGTATCACAACCTAGCCTGAACGTTGCAACCTTCCATCCAACAATCCAATCCAAGCCTCCAAAGGATGATATTATCCTCCCAAAGGATGAGATATTGCCTCCCAAAGGATGATAGAGATCACCTAGACATTTAACCAACATAAGAGTACCATAGTCCTTTTTCCCTTCACCATGGAGAGAGGGTTTAATTAATAAGGCTAAAGGGATAGAGTAGGTTGAGGATTAGGAGGAGGGGTCTAAGGGATATTCCCCATAGGTTAGGGAACCGAATTCCACCTCACCTAGAAAGTAGGGATGATCCTCCACCTCCTCCACCTTTGAGAAGGGCCTCAAAGCTTCTTTTTTCCCCGCAAAACACCTCTGGCGAACTTAGCAGTAGGAGACAGAGCATCGGTGTACCTTGCATTAGGAGAAAGATTTCCAGTGGTGCTCTTTGCATGAAGGAAAAGAGTGCCGGTGCACCTTTCAATAGGAGTAAGAGTGCCAGTCCTCCTAAAGGAGGGAAAATATCTAGGAGAAAATTCAAACTCAATCTAGTTTAGCTAGGGAAACTTTAGGGATTAGGCACAAGGTTGACACATGGATCAAGATGACAAGATTTCAGTGTAACAACTATTAGGCCATATCCACCTTGATTAGATAGAATAAGGCCATGACTCAACTATTATATCCCTTTGAAACTCAACAACTTGCTTAGTTGGTTGTTCTAGAAACCTAGATTCTCTAAATCACTTAGCTTGTTGAAATTCTTTCATTTCCAACATAACCCTCTAGTTGAATTCGATGATGCCTACCTTACATATTCACATTTCATGTAATGTCCATATATAGCCTCCAATTTGTTTATGTATTTTCGTTGTTCAATGAGCTATTGTAATGGTGGTAGTATAGTAGTTGCTACACATTCCCTGGGCATTACTATTTAAGTGATTGGAGAGTTGATGGAGGTGGCATATGAATTGCTATTAATTGTTCTAATGTGGTTGGAGAGGTAAAACATATGCATATAAATACAATAATTATAATAATTCATAAATATTGCATTTTGACATGCAATTGTGATTTCTATGTTCATCATAAAGCTTCCAATTTTACACACTATTGTGATCTCATTGCTCGGGCATAAAGTATTTGCTTTGTAGCTTTGTCTTGTTTTGTGAGTGTTATAGCCACCCAAAACTATCAATTGAACTTTAGTTATTTAAAAAAAAAAACCATTTCACTAAATTCAAAAACAAAAATATCCATCAAGCCAAGATAAAGTGTTGTTGATGATGCCACGTGTCCTACAAATACCTCCTCCAAGAGAATATGCCTCAAGAAATGAGGTATAAATAACCTTCTTAACACCATCCCCCAAGGTGGTTAGATCCATATTTTTCCTTCTTATAACCAACTCACCCAAAAGTGGTTTTACTTCATACTTGGCATTAAAATATTCAAAACTCCTTTCCACGGTGATGACCTATTGGGTCTCAGTTTTGTCATTATTTCCATCATTCAAATTGTCACTTTGAACCACTTCACTTCACAATTACATTCATTCATTGTAACTTCACTTCACCATTTCATTCATCCATCATCATGTTTCACCATAAACCCTCTAACGTTCCCTTATATGTTTTAGTGGTTAAATAATGCCAATTTCCCTTTATTTTTGATAAACTAAGAAGGATTATGCTATAGTTTTACAAATGATGGGTTTTCATAGTTTAGTTATGGTTAAAAGGGAAAATAGCAGTAATTTACAGGAATCCCCAAATCCTAAAAATGGAGTTGTTTTTCATGGTTAGAGCACTTACAAGAAAATTCTAGAACATGGATTTTGTTCCTAAGGTTGATGACATGGATATGTGTTGCTTAGAACTTACCTAACTTGAAAGTATAGATATTTAGCACTAAATTGATGCTTCAACCCAAATTTGCAGTAGTTTTGAAACAACCAACCTCCTACTCGGTTTGAGTGTAGATGAAAATGAATCTAGAAAATACGAGATATGGGTTTTCTTCATAGTGTGATAAATTGAGAAAGAGTAACGCAGTTTTCAAAATTTAGAACGGTTTGAGAGATAAGGGGGGGGGTCTTTAAGGTGAATCTTCCCAAAATACTGAAAATTCTAGATTTTTGGGAATTTTTCCTACAACTGGAAAATTCGAATTCTAATTTTGGGGATTCAATTTCATCCATTCCTCAGTCATTTTTTAAGTATAAATAAGGCTCATGGGACCGAGGAGAGACTAGTCATTATGATATCGAGAGATTCATTGTGGAAAAATTATTTTTCTTAAGATTTGGTGTATCGCTCTAACATGATCTGATTTTTCCAAGCAACTTAGCGAGGTTGGGAAGGGCCCCTCAATCATGGGTAATGATCTACTCTTTTAGTGACTAGTTTAGATTGATATTTCATTTAAATTCATTTTAGTTTGTTAATTT
This sequence comes from Pseudotsuga menziesii, assembly GCA_001517045.1. NCBI lineage: Eukaryota > Viridiplantae > Streptophyta > Pinopsida > Pinales > Pinaceae > Pseudotsuga > Pseudotsuga menziesii. The sequence goes on from LPNX010129122.1 coordinate 657,397, forward strand.
GTTTGGTAATAATTATGGTTTTCATTGTTTCAATTCTTAGTTTTAATTGTGTTTATTATCAATTAAATTCAGTAAATCATTTTCAAAACTGGAACACCCATGTTTTAACCTTCACACACTATAATTCCATTCAGCTCACTTTCTTCAATCCTTGTAATGCTACCAATATATATTCTCATGGCAGTCAACAATGGATTATTGATTCTAAATTTCATTTATATAAAGGTGTGATATATTATAAAGAAAACAAAACTCTTATGGTCTCATACATTTTAGGTTAATATTCTTCCCCCATTTTTTACTCTACGTTTGGACATTTATTTACAATTTTAGACTACCTCATTGCCATTCCAATTTGTCTCGATTTAGCGTGCCCTCATATCGTATGCATTCATTCACTCACTATATCGTGTCTTTGAATTGCACAATCGATATCATATTCCTACACTGTCATAAACATTCCAGAAGTTAAAATAGATTATTTGTGCTTTAAAGTGTTTTCTATGATTCTACGTGTGCTTAAAATATTGCAACTTACAAAGAGAACTTAGTTTCTTTCATTTCATTAATAGATAAGTAGCCTCTGTGCCCAACACATGAAGTTCATTTGCAAAAATTAATTTATATTATTTCTTCATATACTCCTTTTGTATATTTCTGTTGATTATTTATATACACAGATGAGACCATTCTCTCGCTCTCTCATTTATTTATTTCTCTTCCCAATTGTTTTATGCCCAAAGAAGTGTTGAATCTTAAAAGCATTATTATCTGCAAATAGTCTTTTGGAAAACAGAAAGCAAGTAACCAAGTCCTTCATCACTCTAAATTAATGTTTCTATGATCGTTTATATAACAATGTCAAATATGCAGTTCATTCAATAAAGGGAACATAGAGTGCATTCATTCATAGTTTTGAAATTCATCATTCTTTTATGTGTTTGTTATCGCTTTAATTCTTGCTAATTGTTTGGTATCTATTTCAAGGGATATCCTTGACGGATGATTGGGCACGTGTATGACACTCAGAACTATAACCACTCTCCCATTCCATATAAACTTATTGTTTTCTGGAGATTTTTATTTTCTAAAAGCATTATTATTTTTACATACAATCTATTTATAACAAAAAGTAAACATTCCCTTTCCTCTTCTCACATTTCCATAAGTTTTTGTTATTTATTTATAAATTGTATTTTAGAGTGCATCTCTTTTACCTCTTGCATTCAATTCCATCCATCTACATTTTGTGTTTGCCTTTATAATTTATGTTCTCCTTGTATTTGTGTGTACACACTTTGAAGATCATTTTCTGAGTTTGAAGACTTGTTTATTTGATTTTCTTGATTTTTTTTAACAGAAACCAGGAAGATGTTTTAATTATATAAAAAATGCTGTTAACAACCATGAGTACAAAAAAGAGGTCTGAGACCTACAAAACATACTGTTTTTGCCCAACAAAACTAATTTGCTTAAGCTTGAAACTATAAACTTAAACCTGCTACTGTGCCTATTAAGCCATCTTTCGCCTTTCGAAGGGTATATACGAACAAATACACCTAAAACCAAAATGCAGAAAAACATAAAATACCATTGAACATGTGCTACTCCATCTGCTTTCGGCCTTTGGGGTCTTTAACAAGCTGAACTACCGAGGTTTCCTCCATAGAATGATCTCTGATAGGAGAGTATTGAAAATGACTGCTTTGGCATCCAACCCTAACAATAAAGATTCATACTCTGCCACATTGTTAGTACATTCAAAGTTTAACTTATAAGACAGACTTTCAAAATCCTTGATGGGGGAAATGATATACACACCTACGCCAGCTCCAACTTTAGCAACTGATCCATCAAAGTACAAGGTCTAGAGACCTTCTTCTTTTTTCATCACCTTTAAAGCATTTTTCCTCCTCGCAAATTCTCCTCCTTCTTTGTTGATATGCGCTGAAGTTTCAAGGTCACAGTGAGAAACGCCATTGAAGAAAATAGAAGATCCCAAGTCAGTATTGACAATGTATATAGCATGGTCATTTGATTTGTTTTGGTTGCTAACTACGTATGGGGATATTTTCTCACTGTATAATCTTTTACTTCCTCCGACCATAGGAATAGTAGCATAAGACATGTCCATTTGTAAACTACCCTTTAATTTGGATGTCTAGGATCTGTACAGCAACACAACGAAATTTGGAGGAATGTCTGCTACAACTACATCCATTACCGTAGTTTTGGAGGGCACTTATGTTAAATTTACTACCATATCTTTAATCAATCCAAGATTTTTTACCTTTCTGGAGTCAAAGAGTATAAATATGTGTAGGGTTGAGTAACTTCTAACCCCAGACTCTCTACCACCCCTTTGGGAATCAGATTATGGGATGCATCCAAATCCAACATTGCGTTGTGCACAACCATATCATGCACATTCAGTCTTAGGTAAAAAGGTGGAAACTCTTCTTCATCTCCATTTTCAAGATTGGACCCAAAGCTAATAATAGGAGCATCATCATTCACTTCTAAGATGCCAGGTTGAAAATCTCCTTGACTCCTAACCATCCCTGTTATCTTATCCCTGTATTCTCTATTCCTTAGCAACTCATTGAAGGGAATGGATATTTTTACCTTTGAAATTTTTGTCTGCAGGTTGAAAGTGGATGTGGCCCTTTCTGCATCCGTCGGTGGTTGTGGCCTAACTTCCTTTATATTTTCAACCTTATTTACATGTTCTTTACATGGAGTCTGCTCTTTTGGTTTTTATTTATTCTTATCAGTGTTGTGTAGACTGCTAGAGGGATGATTCAGATTAAGCCTTCCTTTATTGAGAATGACATCTCTACTTATCAATTGAATTTTCTTTTGGACCTCATTTATGGCATGTAGTTACCCCCTCTGGTACTGTTATGATTCTTCCTCGAAACCCTTCAGATACTCTTCTTGATTATACAAGCTATGATTTGTTTATGTGAGGTATATATTAGATTCTAGATCATCAAAATGATGGATATGGTCTTCAGTCGGTTCCTCTTCACCTTCACCGTTAACATAGTTTTCGGGAAAAGGTGGTTGTATTTCCTAGTCGTTCGGGTTTCTGGGATTCCTTGCATCCCTCTGTCTAATCCATGCGGGTTGAGGGGGGTTAGTTATTATGAAATTTGGGTTCATGATCTGGGGCTCATTATGCTCCCTACTCAGTGATCTACTGTCCACAACCAATTTATGCATCAACTTCTCTATCGTCTTCAACATCATTTCAAATTTCACATCATTAGTGGAATCCATAGAGGTAGAAGATCCATCTTCTTTGGTTTTTCTCGTCTCCATATTTTTCTTGATATTCCCACTTGCCATCATGTTATCTTCCACTTCTAAGGAATCTTGAAACATGATAGGAAGATTTAAAGTCTTTCTCTCCCTCAACATCAAAACAAAATCACTGTCAAAAGCATCGACGTAATGGAGCTTTGCAGCACCTACCACTGGTTTAATGTCAGCAGCGATAGAATTGTACACCTTCAAAAATATACTAGAGAATTCATGAACGGACTCGAAACCCCCCTTTTTCAAAACATTATACTGAGACAGGACTTGTAGAGGGATCCTTTTATCGTCCCATCTTTCCAGAAATGCAGTCTCGAAAGTGGCGAATGTACGAATGGACCAAGAAAGTATATCTTTAAACCAATTCTTTACCTCTCTCAATAGGATTAACATGAACACCCTCATTTTTACATCGTCATCATCTATCATTTCTAGGTCCATAAAATCGGTGAATCTATTGACATGCTATCTGGCTGTGAAATTTCCCTCTCCATCATAGTAGGGGATTTTCTAGGCATAGCCTTAAGGAAGGTCATGCAACACCATAGGTAGAACTAGTGGGGAAAATATGGCAGCCATCGGCCTAGGCATATTCGGGACTACAGGAGGAAATTGGAAGGTTGGGGGGTTTTGAAACACCGGGCGGGTACACGACTGAAAGTTTTGAAGAAAAAGGTTTCTAGAGATTTGAAGGTTCTACCAAAAAGAGTCCAACATATATGATTCGAACCTATTAGGATTCACTTTGGTGTTCTTTAAATCCGATTTTGACTTAGACTTCAACAGGGATCCTTCAAAGTAAGTTTCTTCTACAAAATATTGAACTCTACAGAATTCTTGAGTAGATGAATTTTCAAAGCAAAGAATAGCTAACTGGTCCTTTCCCTTATTCCTAAATAGTTTACCTCTTGTATGTGGCTACATGGAATCCAGGATGTCGTCTGTAGATAGCTCAGGACCAATGTGGAGTCGCCAGGGAAAATGTGAAACCTTATTCAATTGCAGGGGCTTTTGTTTTCCCATAGAAACATTTTCTCCTTCAAATATTTGTCGTTTTTTCCAAGGATGATTCACACTTATTCATCCTTGGAAACGTTGCCAGTTTGTTAGCACTCAGAACCACACCCAAGGTTGTGGAAAGGAGGACCCCTAGGTAACAACAAAACCACTTTAGGAAAGGGAGTTGGATTCCCTGTTTCCACAGAGGGATCTCTCACAAGATACTTATCAAGGCCAAATATATTGTCACAAAATGAAATTTAGATATTGGTTGTTGAAACAAGGTAAGGATGTATTGGGCTATGGAATCACAATGGCCAAGAAACATAGAGCATGGTTTGCATAGGAAATGTTTACAAGAGCAAGGTAGTACTTCGGTTCCGGTCAATATGTCTTAGTTCTAGTGGAAAGGGAAGAACGATGAGAGTCCATCAATGCAGAGCACTAAAAAGATGAATTCTACATCAACTTTGGAAGAAACATTTGGTGAATGTCTAAAACCATGGCCAGAGCATAAATATATGAATTCCAAACCATTATGCACTAGTTAAAGACATGAAGAAAACATAGTGGAAAGAATAACAAGAAAAACATACACATAAATAAAGAAGGTTATAGACTATAACTGAGAAATACTCATGGATTCTTGCATTCAAAGGCCAACATTCAGCTCTGTAACTTGTAATAAAGCAGATCAAAATTACATAAAAAAACAAATCTTATGGATTCCAACCCTTTTTTCCTCTACCGAGGGTATACTTATAGTGTTTTGGACCCCTGAGACCAACCTCAAAATGGGGCCAAAATTAGTTACAAATTCATCAACAAACTTATAACAAATTGTAGCATGGTATTTTCCACACGATTTACAAAAAACAGAAAATGATGGGGGTAACATGGATATTGGGCTTAGAGTAGTGATGTGTCTTTGGAATCTAGGCTCACTTGATCGTCTTACACATGTATCTTCGATCCTGGTCATGGCTTGGGAACACCCTCACTAGTGAATATTGTTTCTAATATTGCCATAATTTTCAATTACCTTCCACTGGTTAGAAGTTGGCATTTCCAACTTGATCATTTATTTCGCTAGTAGACCGAGTTCCACGTTTTCAAGGTAGGAAGGTGCCGTCAATTTGGCGCATGCAGATCTGAAATCAAACAACAATTCAAATTCCCTAGACAACTTATCGATCACAGTTTTACCTAAAAGGGACTGTTGTACCATATCGTCAAATCACTTATGGTATTGTTTACAATTGATTAACATGTGATGATACTCTTTGTGGGATAACATTGGCCCATTCTCTTCCCAGAAGAAGGGAAGACCCCTTTCGAACAAAGGAGTAAAAAGTAGAACAAAGTCTTTGACATGATTGTGCATAAAATTCCATTTTGCTTCGATGGTCTTCAAATGATGATGTTTATTGACCACTTTCCTTGCCCATGTGATGACCAAAACTCTATCTTGGATATTCCACTATCTGATGTCTTCTTTGGTCATATTGTTTAGGAAACTGATAGCATTATCGGTTGTATCCATGGGTCTTTTGTTCAAGTCTTTTTCTCCATATGAACATACTTGTTGGCTTCTTGTGTAGTACCATCTTTATCTCGAATAAAATCCAAATAGGGTCATAGTTTGGTGGCTTCTGTTATCATCACATCCCAGATAAGGTGCTTTCTCCCTGTAGGGATGCCTGGCCTGAAACCTTCTTTGACAATTTACTGTTTTTCTCCATCAATTCTTTACAAATAGTCTTCCAACACTTTTCTAGATTTTTCCTTTCTTTCAGCCATATCTACCAAATCCTTATTTTGTTTTCTCAGACTAGTGATTTCTAGAGCTTTAATACTCACTTGAGACATGGCGTGAGAACGAGAGTTTGCACTAGATATCTCAGAGGATGGAATCACTGACACTGGCTGTTCTTGAGCTCTTTCCTTCAGTTATTTCAACTCTTTTTCCAACTCAGTCTGCTTTTCTCCAAAGGCTTTTTTCTTTTTGACCCAAAGCTCTATATCTTTCTCCCATTGTTTGTCCTTTTTTTCATATTTAAGAAATCTAGCCTTGCAATTGATCATTTCGGTGTTTAATGCTTCCTTTTCTTTCTCAATTTCGATTAGCTAAGAGGTCTGCATGAGTCGGGTAGCTGGGATATCCAACTTCCCTTTTAACAATTGAATTATACTCCCCTTCTCCTTTAGTAATTTTTGTGTGGCAACACCTTTATCACCTGGGATGTCAACTACCAATAGATCTACCCAAAGCTTCTTGATCTAGGCTTGGTGAGCCCTATTCTCTACCTTCTACTTTTTGAGAATATCTTCAACCCTTTTCTTTCTAGATTGTAATTTAGATATCTACAGTGTAGCCTGGATCAGATCCGTATAAATGATGTCACCTATATCTTTGTATAAGAGAATTACATCGGTTTTAGGGACCTTCTTTTGATCCACCCTCATCTCAGCTGCTTTGTTTCCTGTAATTATAGCTAAGTTCAACATGCCTTTGACTTGATCCCTGACAATCAATAGGGATGTATCCTGGACGAGAAACTTTCTCACTTTATCACACAACTTCAATTTTTCATCAAAATCCTTTTCACCAGCATCTTTATAACTGTCCAGTAACTCAACTTTGGACTTGTACCTATTTACAACTTCTTTAGGGACACTATTAAACGTGTACTCCTGGACTTCAAAATCCAAACCTTTGACTTTCAAAGTTTTCTTTTTTCCTTTAGCCTTTGCGATCAGTACAAGCTTTCCTAGTTCTTCAGTCTTTAGCTTCTTGGGTGTTTTTGCAATGTCTTCCTCATCTATGTCCATGGCTTCTAGACACTCTCTCTTATTTCCCTTCTGAGACAAACTAGATAAAGGGGTGACATGTGTGGCTGCAGCAACAGATCACGCTGAAGGGAAATAACTACTGGTGCAAAGGAGATTGAATTTTATGGCATATCTTCATCATAGCTAGTATCCCTGAGATATTCCATCTAGTTTTCTTTTTCCACTAGTATTTCCACTTCAACATGCTCAAATGCCTTATTTATATTGGATTTCCTCCTATCAGAGATGATTTGGTAAGGGTCATAGTTAATTACGGATTCTATTGAAAACCTTTTTTCTCTAGCCCAATTTTTAATCATCGATATGGATGATTTAATTTTTACGGTAAAAGGACCAACTTCCCATGGAAACTTTATATCTGAGGGTTTCTTGAATCTTAGGAAATGTTCCTCTTCATATGTTAGCCTATGTCTGATAAAATCTAGTGCACACACCCTCAATGTCAGGAATGTCAGCAGGACATATGGCCGGTGAGTAAACCCACAGACCCTAACCACAGTAGTATCCTTAGAAAGGAACCAGTCCCCCACTCTTCTTTCGGGGGACAAATGCAACATATTTTTCATCTATGGTAAGACCCTGGGTAACCTATTTTGGAAAAGGACTTCATATACTGGTGCCATGAGGATATTCATGAACTTGCGGTAATCTTTACACATATCTTCTGTTATAACCATCTCTGGGAGTTGCAGGTTGTTTTCATTAAAGCTTAAAAACATCTTCATCAGGAAAGACTACCTGAAGGTTCTTATCTGGTGGAACTTAAGGAACGAATGTTTCCGTCTAAAAAATCATCAAATTTAATACAGGTGGAAGGTTAGGTTTGACTCAATGTTTCAGACACTACTTGAATGGTACTAAGGGTTAAAACCATACTCAATAAAGGTTCTGTGACGAATTTGTTCATATCCATACCTAAAAACTGACTCTCTAGGGTTATCAAGGAGTGTGTTCCTTCATTAAATAGGTCAAAATCAAACAAAAAATAATGACTGAACAACGATATTTCTGGTTTCAAGCAGGTTTTCAAAAAAGTCTCTTTTTGCTCGACTAAAGACCCTGAAAAAAACTAGAGTATGTCTTCTTCTTTGTATTCTCTAGACATTTGAGAAAACTCAGAAGGGATTAGTAGAGCATCTCAGACAACGAGGGAAATGACAGGGCATGACATTTTATACCTAGATGGGTCCACCACTATGTTCTCAGAAGGGGAGTAGTTATTTACACACCATTCTACGAACTTTACACACCATTCTATGAACTTTTATAAGCCTTTCTCAATTTTGGTCGTTGAAACCTGTCGACGTTTAATTGATTCTGCAAATTCGAACCACCCTTTTTAATGGTGCACTTAAGATTCATGGAATAGCTCTGCACCGTTGATTTGACATAGCTATTTCTTATTGTCGTTGAAATGCGCTCCTTCTTACATCATCCTTTTGATTTGAATTTCTTCTTTCTTCTCGCATGAACAACATGATGGGGGGGGGTTATTTATGAGTTTGTATCTTTGCGCTTCCCTTCACTACAACAAAAACCGGATTTAGCGTCAGATTTTAGTGTAATTTTTTCTCAATTGTGATGAACAATCTAGCGCTAAAACAGGCGCTATTGTACATTTTTGTAAAACACCGTCTATTGTGTCTTTTGTTACGTCTTTTTAAACATCCATTTTTGCTTCCTTTGTTGCGCCCATTTTTTGCGTCTTTTGTTACACCTTTTTTTGTGCCCAATTTTGCATCTTGTATTGCATGTTTTTTGTGCCCTTGGTTACGTCCTTGTTTGCACCTAGTTTAACATCCAATGTTGCGTCTGATGTTGCTCCTAATTTGACATAGAGTTTGGCACCCAATTTTGTATCTATTTTTATGTCTACGTTTGCATCTAGCTTTACGTCTAGTTTTACTTCTAATTTTGCATCCCATTTTACATATTTTTTTGCATCCATGTTTGTGCCCAAAATATCATCATATTTCACATCCTCTTTTGCGTCTAGGTTTGAACCTACTATTCCATCCTGGTTGATGTCTTTTTTTGCATCTAGGTTTGCACCCAGCATTGCACCTAGTGTTGCACCTATGTTTGTGTGTAATATTGTGTCATGTTTTACATCCAATATTGCATAGCTAGTTTTACATCCAATGTTTCAACCCATTTTAGACCCAATATTGTATCTCGTTTTATGTCTTTCTTTGTGCCCAGTTTTGCTTACAGTTTTGCACCTAGTCTTGTGCTTGGCTTTACATCGAATGATGCGTCCAATTTTATGCCAACTTTAGCATCCAATTTTATGTCAAATTTAGCATCCAATTTTGTGTCCAACCGAGAATCCACTTTTGCATCTACTATTGCATCTAGTTTTCGGCATCACATCTTCTTTTGCGTCTAGGTTTGCACCTACTATTCCATCTTGGTTGATGTCTTTTTTTGCATCTAGGTTTGCACCCAGTGTTGCACCCAATGTTGCACCCATTTTTGTGTCTAATGTTGTGTCATGTTTTACATCCAATATTGCATCTACTTTTATATCTATCATTTCATCCCATTTTACATCCAATATTGTATCTCGCTTTAACTCTTTCTTTGTGTCAAGTGTTGCTCACAGTTTTACCTCTAGTGTTGTGCCTGGTTTTACATCAAATGATGTGCCCAATTTTATGCCAACTTTAGCATCCAATTTTTCGTCCAACCAAGAATCCACTTTTGCATATACTATTGCATATAGTTTTGGGCCTAATATTGAATATAGTTTTGAGCCATTAATTGTGTCTAGTTTTCTCATCCAATTTTATGTTTAGTGCGATTTCCATTTTTGTGTCCACATTGTCTTATGTGACGTCCACTTTTATATCCACGTTTGCATTTGGTGTGACGTCTACTTTCGCGTCATGTTTTTCATCCATATTTGTAATTAGTGTTGCATATAATGTTGCATCCATTTTGTGTTTTGTTTTGTATTTACTGTTAATTAAGAATTTAAAATTCAATTATTAATAGTGAAATATACCATTTTTTATTTTTTATGCCTCCATTTTATTAACTTCAATTAAATGTTGAAATATATCAAAATTATCAAATATCATTAAAAATTCAAAATTAAAACATAACATTTCTGAAGAAGTTTACTACAAATTCTCAACATCCATCCAAAAATAGTAATATCATCATATATATAATGCTAATTATTCATCAAAAGAACATTGGCGATTTCCAATATAAATAAAGAAACAAGACATTACTAATTATATCACCATCTTCTTTAATCAAATCAACTAAAATTCAAATGTTTGATCAACGTATCAAAACCTTTCATGGATATCACTAGAGTAAATTAAAAAGAAGTCAAACATATATATGATTTAAATACCAAACTAACAAAAAACAAGTTGTATAATATACATAAGTCAAAATTATAAATTTATCATAGTTAAATATCATCAATAATATATGTAAATATAATCCAAAATGTATCATGTTTTTTAATCAAATCAACTAAAATTCAAATGTTTGATAACATACCAAAACCTTTCATGGATATCATTATAGTAAAGTAAAGCGAAGTCAAATATATATGTGAATTAAATACGACTCTAACAAAAAAAAATGTTGTATAATCTCTATATATAAATATAAAAATCAAAATTATAAATGTATCATAGTTATATATGTAAATATAATGCAAAATGTATCATGTTCTTGCATAGCATCAGTCTCTAACTAGCACCACCAACATCATCATCGAGAGATCATCAAAATCGTTATCTTGATTAACCTCGTCGTCATTGTTGCCATCATCATCACCATCATCATCACCATCATCATCTTCTTTTTCTTCTATATCCAATGTAGGCTCAACATAATTTGGGTCATTATCTATGGAGTCATCAATTGTTGTGATTTGGAAAAAAAACAATATCAGATGTTAGTATTAATTTCATACCACAATGCATATTACTCATATATTTTTAATATTACCTCATACCAAATTAAAAATAAGTATAATACAATTGCAATTAATGTGTGTGTACTAATATAACTACAAAAAAAAGCAAAAAATAGAACTAAATGACAACTTTATTAAAACGTTTGAAGCTTTATCCAAGATATTGGCATTTCTTTGGCATTCTAGTGTATTGCCTCTCTACTTCAATAAATCATTTGAAAATCTATCCAAGATATTCTAATCCCCTTTTTACTGAATCATAAGTGAAAAGGCTTCACTGATGAATTTTCAAGTCTTCTAAAAATACATCCTACATTAGATGTCAATGTGTTTATGACATCTAACGTCAATTGAATAGCCTAATGATGATTTACACAGATATGATAAAACTACCACCACTACATGAAAAACAAAGTGAAACATAGAGGCACTCAGACTAGATTTCACGCCAAACATATTGAAATGGACCCAACTTATGAAATTCAAATTTCTCACAATTCGTTCAAAAGTTCAATTCATTTCAATAAAAAGTCATCAGACTAAATAGACCTATAACATTGACATGTGTTGCTCCATAAATACTAGACATTGTAGTAGCTAAGCATGCTAGACTTACAATAGACTATCATTCATAGATATAGACAGCACACCAAATGAAATATATGATTGAAGCATTTGAATCAAAATAACACATCTTAACAAAAGTAAACCCTAGAGTCCAATTCAACGTAATTGAAGTTGCTATATGTTCAGTTTCAATTTGAGAGTTAAATTGTGCAAGGATAGGTGACTAGAGGTTATTGGGCACTCTTCTAAGTAGTCCAATCATTGCTTTGCAGGTACTGGAGGTTATTTTACCCTAGAATTGGAAAGGTTAGGGATCCATACAGACACCCAGGTCTTTGCTGCTAACATGGTGGAGAATGAACAAGAGAATAATTAATGCTAGTAGACCTAAAATGTTGGAAAAGGTATGGAACACACTGTGTTGACAATAGAGTTTTCTCAAATAACTAAAACTAGGACAACTCATTAACATGGAAAACTGATACACACACCCATCTGAATGGTTTAATGTGGAACAATTCTCGATTATTATTTTGCAATTTATGGAGGGCAGATAAGAGCAATTCTCATACATGCAAAGCATTGTAACTTATGCTTGGATTAATTGAAAGTTGTTGGCAGTTTATTGGGCATTGATAACAGACCCTGGGTAGCCCACACCAAGAACAAATAAGCATTTAAGGGAAGCTTAAATGCTGTATAAATGAAATTGAAAAGAGTTGAAGGTAGGAAATTAAAATAAACATAACCAATATAGAAAATCATCCTAATCAAAAAATGCCATTTTCACTTTCACAATGAACCCAAAATTGTCTTCTCTTCTCAGATATTTGCATAGATTTTGACCTTTTAGGAATGTTATAGTGCCCAAAACAGAAAAAACAAAGCCTCTTATGCGCTCAACATGCCTGGTTTTTCTTCTAATCATCATCATCATGGAAACATTACCTCCTAAAGACTATGATTAAGATCACACGCAGACACCCATACAAAATGGGGAGTAATAGACCTCATATAATAATTGGTTGGTGCCTTTTATTAAGTATGTTAAACAAGAAAAGCCACATAGTCAGCAGTTAGCAAATTAGGGAATAATGTAGCAGCAATAACAATGGTATAATTTTGGGAATAAGGCAGAAACAAAAATATATACTCTACTTTGGAGGATACCTGTAGCAAATGGTATGCCTTGCAGCATGTGGTGGTTAATCTAATGCTAAAAGATACTACATACAATATCCTTTTGGTATATCTTTCCAATAGAAAATGACTACTAGAGGACTAATGTTAAGAAACAAAACAAAAGGAGGTGGGGTCAATCATTGAAGAGAACAATTCTTACGAAGAAAACAACAAATATTCCCCATTTGACTATATGCTATAGCCAGCTAACATATGAGATAATGATAATAATTCCTTTTATGTTATTTGAAGTTTTAGTTAGAGATATTTAGCTAGACATAGCTTTGTTACTAGTGTGATTTCATACAAGCAATTGTTGGAGGATCAATTTTGGAAAGAAGTGGAAGCTTTTAGGAAAACAACAAAGATATTTCTTTCCCAAAAGGAATGAAAGTTGTCAAAAACACTGAGTCAGTCCAGTGGCACTCCCTAGTGATAGGAAAAGGACTAGTCCGAATAGAGAGGCTTTCAACTGTGACTAATATTGGTTTACCTATAGTTGTTAGGTAAATTTTCTTGTGCATATTTGCGTGATATCAAGCCCACAGATCTACCCAAGTGACCAAAACGTATTGTCTTTAGATGTCCTCCATAATGATCATGCTCATTTCCTTGTCATTTTAAATCATCATGTATCATTATTACAATAAGAAAATATTATATTTCGTATATGCATTTATGCACTTTGAGTGCCTTCGTTCTGTGTTTTGTGTGCAACATCAGTTTATGAACCATTTATCTCATAATAGACCTTGATTAGCCCACACAGATTATTGAGCACTGATAACAGACCCTGGGTAGCCCACCCCAAGAAGAAATAAGCATATAAGGGCAGTTTAAATGGTGTATAAATGAAATTGAAAAGCGTTGAAGGTGAGTATTGATTGAACACATTTATGAAGGTGTGTAAATGTAGGCTCCTAGTGGCATTGGGGTGATTTCCACTTCCACATGGAAAATGCAACCAAGATATAACCAATTACCATAGGTAATTTTCTTAACTCTGAAATATTAAATTGTAGAGAAATAGTCTACCTTATTCATTAGAATGGTAATGAAATGATTCCAATGTTCAAAGCTTGGAATATATATGTACCTCTTTTTCAATAATTACAGCTGCAACAGAGCTGTCTCCGGTAAGCATTGTCACTTGGATTCCTAATTTCTAATAGAAGGTCTTCGTTAAAATAGATGTAACAAACTAAATTTTCATTTGGTAAAACTGAGAACAAGCTACATATAGAAAATAAGCATAACCAATATATAAAATGAGCCTAATCAAAACATGCCATTTTCACTTTCACAATGAACCCAAATTTGTCTTCTCTTCTCTAATATTTGCAAGATTTTGACCTTTTAGGTATGTTACAGTGCCCAGAACTGAAAAAACAAAGCCTCTTATGCACTCAGCGTGCCTGGTTTTTCTTCTAATCTACATCATCATGGAAAAATTGCCTCCTGAAGACTATGATTAAGATAACACATGAACACCCATACAAAACGAGGGGTATTAGACCTCATATAATGATTGGTTGGTGCCTTTTATTAAGTATGTTAAGTAAGAAAAGCCACACAGTCAGCAGTCAACAAATTAGGTAATAAAGCAGCAGTTTAACTTATAAACCACACAGTCAACAATCAGCAGGAAACCCATATAACTTCTAGTTCTATCTTATAAAGCACCGAGACTTTCATTTTATCTTTATTTAGAATTGGCGTTCCTCACCTTTAGGATTGATTATTCCATACCTCCATCTTTAGTTTCTTCTTCTGGGGAAACCTACCCAACCCTTTAGTATTTTATAATTACGTGCCTCATCTTTAGTTTCTTACATTTAATCTTCTAGCTCTTGCTTTTTTATATTTTGACAACCAAAGTATTCAAACAATCACAAAATAACTTTTGGCAAATCTCTGTTGTCATTGCAATTTGGAAGACTAGCATTAAAGAAATACATGACATAAGAGGTATTTAATGCTGAGATGGATGATATTCATTAATTAATATATGTGGCAGAAGGAACAGAGGAGAATTCAATGCTAGTTGCGTCCAATCCAACGTTTAATCTTCCAGATGTTGCTTCTCTTATATTTTGACAGCCAAAGGATTCAAACAATCACAAAATAACTTCTGGAAAATCTCTGTTGTCGCTGCAATTTGGAAATTACTGGGTTAGGTCCGAGTTGCTTCCTAATCTGAGGATTTTATAATAAAAAACCTAAAAGAAGAAATCCATAACATTTGGCAGTCCTCGGGGTAGGCATCGTGATTCAATATCCGTTCGATTTCGAAGTTTAGGATGTGTTGGTTTTACTTTAACTAGCTCAAAAACTCATGAAAATTGTACCCATGCTTCTCTTCTTTGATATTTGCATAGATTTTTACCTTTTAGGGATGTTACAGTGCCCATAACTGAAAAAGCAAAGCCTCTTATGCGCTCCTTAAATCTATCAGTTGCTTGTTGGTTAAGCACAATTGTAGTGTCATGGCTAGCTAGTGCACTTATTTTAATTTATCTCCATCCAAGTCACAAATTCATCTCACCTATTTCATATATGCATTTATGCACTTTGAGTGCCTTGATTCTGTGTTTTGTGTGCAACATCAGCTTATGAACCATTCAGCTCATAACAAAAATGTGTGCATCTGTCACAATTTCCTCCAAAGATATGGCATTTATTCAGATGAAATATGTTGCGGGAACTGTGGTTTCTATGTTCATATTGCAGTGCCTGGTTGAATATTCGGCTATGGGAAATCCAAAGCTCATTCTCAGCTTAACTACGCGCATGAAGGGTGGTTTTTCCATTCTTCTTGAAAAGAATAAGGCTGATTGATAGCCCAAGTATCCCCATCATAACTTCGTTCGGTTTAGTCTTTTTCACTTGTAAAAATACATTTATAAAATAAAGGAATTCCAAATACCATCAATTATACTTTAAGCTTTTAACTCACATTTATTATTATCCTTGAAAAAATTAAAATATAAATCCTCTGTCTTTTTTTGGAAACAAAATTTCAATTAGGTTCTGAAAAAATTAAAATATAAATCCCCTATCTTCTTCTTGAAACAAAATTTCAATTAGGTAATAACCCACAGATTTAATAAAATGTTGGTTTACCTATAGTAAGAACCCATAGAGTCTTCCAACTGTGACTAATGTTGGTTTACCTACAGTTGTTAGGTGAATTTTCCTGTGCATATTTGCAAGAAGTGGAAGCTTTTAGGAAAACAACAGAGGCATTTCTTTTCCAAAAAGAATGAAAGTTATCTAAAAAACTGACTTAGTCCAGTGGCACTCCCTAGTGACAGGAAAAGGACTAGTCCGAATAGAGAGGCTTCCAAATATGACTAATGTTGGTTTACCTATAATTGTTAGGTGAATTTTCCTGTGCATATAATGATTGGCTGGTGCCTTTTATTAAGTATGTTAAGCAAGAAAATCCACACAGTCAGCAGTCAGCAAATTAGGGAATACAACAATAGTTTAACTTATAAACCACACAGTAAGCAATCAACAGGAAACCCATATAACTTCTAGTTCTATCTTATAAAGCACCAGGACTTTCTTTTTATCTTTAGTTAGAACTGGCATTCCTCACCTTTAGGATTTGATTATTCCATACCTCAATCTTTAGTTTCTTCTTCTGGGGAAACCTACCCAACCCTTTAGTATTTTATAACTACGTGCCTCATCTTTAGTTCTTACGTTTAATCTTCTAGCTCTTGTTTTTTTATATTTTGACAGCCAAAGTATTCAAACAAGCACAAAATAACTTCTGGAAAATCTCTGTTGTCGCTGCAATTTGGAAGACCAACATTAAAGAAAGACATGACATAAGAGGTATTTAACACTGAGATGGATGATATTCATTAATTAATATATGTGGCAGAAGGCATAGAGGAGAATTCAATGCTAGTTGCATCCAATCCAACATTTAATCTTCGAGCTGTTGCTTCTCTTATATTTTGATAGCCAAAGGATTCAAACAAGCACAAAATAACTTCTGGCAAATCTCTGTTGTCGCTGCAATTTGGAAATTACTGGGTTAGGTCCGAGTTGCTTCCTAATCTGAGGATTTTATAATAAAAAACCTAAACGAAGAAATCCATAACATTTGGCAGTCCTCCGGGTAGATGTCTGTGGTTCAATATCAGTTCGATTTCGAAGTTTAGGATGTGTTGGTTTTACGTTAACCAGCTCAAAAACTCATGAAAATTGTACCCATGCTTCTCTTCTCTGATATTTGCATAGATTTTGACCTTTTAGGGATGTTACAGTGCCCAAAACTAAAAAAGCAAAGCCTCTTATGCGCTCCTTAAATCTATCAATTGCTTGTTGGTTAAGCACAATTGTAGTGTCATGGCTAGCTAGTGCACTTATTTTAATTTATCTCCATCTAAGTCACACATTTACCTCACCTATTTCATATATGCATTTATGCACTTTGAGTGCCTTGATTCTGTGTTTTGTGTGCAACATCAGCTTATGAACCATTCAGCTCATAACAAAAA